>CAIGRL010248570.1:0-13159 GCA_903798325.1 Fraxinus xanthoxyloides
AAGTAAGATAGAAATTGTGGGATGTTACATGATGAATGTGAAATCGTAACACTGGCCTTAGTGGTTTGGCTGTGGTGGTTTTCGATGATTGTAGATAGTGAAGCTCTAAGTTTGTGATTGTGAGTCTGTGAGGTACTAAGCAATATGATGGATATATGTGGTATTATAAGCAACAGTGGGCTAGGGTTTGGGTTGTAATGGTTCTTTGCTAGTGTTAGATAACAAAATCGTAAGTTCTTGATTTTGAGTTGTGGATGTGATAGTCTGTTACGAGAGATTGATGCATTGTAGAGTAAAACAATAGGTGGTTGTTTGAGATGTGGTGATTTTCAGTGGTGACAAGTGACATAGTTGTAAGTCTATAATTGTGAGTTTAGTGTAGGGGTGGGCAAATGACCGGAAACCAAGGAGTTGAATCAGAATCAACTGATTTAATTATATGTAAATTTTAAACTGCTTTGGTTCCTAGAATCAAGATCGACTGGTTTTGATTCGTTTTATGATATATTACCTAGAACTGTTCTAACTGAATTATTATTTTTAATTAATTATGTCTATTTGTTAATTTGGTGAATTATTTTTATTAGACATTATTTTTATATGAAAATAGAAAGTATTGTTTTCATCGAATGAGACTTGTTATTTTGATTGTGGAAGTAATTATTGAACTTTGGTGATAGAGTTTTGTAACTTAATTTGCTTAATAATTTGAATATTTTTTTTAGGCAATGGAACCTAACTAAATCTAATAAAAAACCATTCACTTCAGTTTCATAATTACAGATAGAATCAATGGTTTCATTATAAGATAACCATTGATTCTAGATTTGGTTCGATTTTCTTCGAAATCGAACTAAGCAGTACCATGCTCACCCCTAGTAGAGGGAGGTGTTGGTGCAATCCGGCAAATGGAACTTCTAGTGATGTTTTATGTAGTACTTTTAATTTTTTCTAAAGCACTACGATAGCTTTATTTTTATAATTTTTGAATTATATATTATGTTTGTAAGAAAATGTAGACATATTCTTTATTAGTAACTTCATATATATTTTTGTATAAATTATTGATTAATAATCTTCAACAGCAGTGGACCAAGCACCTTGTGAGGGGGCGTGAAGGGGGGCTCGGTTTCGCGCGCTGGATTCTGCCGAAACAGTGCCGTGCCATTGGTGGAAGAAAGAGTCCGGCGCGCGGGCGAGGGCCGTGGCGTTGCCGCTGGTAATTGTTCCTCTCTCTCTCTAATTAGGTTTTTTACTTGGGTTGGACTAAAAGTATAATTTATTTTAGTTGGGTCTCTACTTTTAAATTAGCTGGGCCCAATCCAATGTTTAATTACATATAGGGTCCATCCAATTTCCAAACAATTTCCATTTCCGTGGTTCCACCCTTTCGCCGCTGCTTCTTCCCGCTCTTACGATCGTTGATTGTTGACGGTCAATGGTCAATGGTCAACGTTCGTCCGAACTGAGCTTTTGTACTGGGTCCACCACTGATCTCCAAAAACCATCGTGGTCGGACTAGTCCAACCCATCTTAATTTTCATTTTTTTTTTTTTGCAATTTTAAACCGAACGAATAATGATTAGAAAATTCATATCTATCACAATTGACAAGGATTATGTTGAGTTGACGTGACAAATGTAATAATAGACATTCTTTAGAGTTCGCCTAAATTTATAAGCTTTATTAAACACGTAGATTTGTAGATTTTTGTTTTTATTTTAAGAGAGTAAAAGACTCACGTCATTAGTGAGTTGTATATATAACCAACTAAAGACCGAATTTAGATTTGAGTGCATATTCATATTAATAACACGTAGATTGAAAGTATTTTGAATTTGCATTCTACCTAAATAACAATTCATAGGATGAATGCATTTAAGACGCTCTTAGGCATTGATGAACATTGAGCATGTGGAATTCGTTGAGATTCATCAACCAACCACACTCACCCACATATTTTTCAAAATGAAGACCTTGTTACATTTGACAAGGATTGGCTCCATTATTCTACTTTATAATGAAAGTAATAGTAATTTTTTTGAAAAATGTGTGGTTAATAAAGAAGAATTTTTTTTTTCTGGGATCTAACTGTAATATTATTTTATCGAAGAAAGTGTGATTGATAATAATAGAGAGAAAAATGAATTATAATTTAATGGGGGCCAAATGAGGCTAAATATCAACCCACATAATATTAAACAATAAATATCAATAAGCTCTTGTTTGAATAGTGAGAAAAAAAATGCATTTTTGAATATTGATTTTTGAACAATTTGTGGTTAAAAATTAAGAAAATATTGTTAATTTACGTGTAATATTATTTTATTGGAGAATATGTAATTCAAAATGAGTTTTGAGAAATGAATCTTCAAAAAAAAAATGGGGCTCAAACAACCCCCAAATGTAAGATCAAAGATGTATTTAAATTGTCCTATCGCATGTTGTAGTTGAGAGATATGTTGTTCAATTTGTTGTCCACCCAATAATTATTGACACATTATTTTAAATTAATATGTCATCAATTTGATGAGTTATTGGTGATGATTAGTTTTTTTACACTGTGGTAGTCAATAGTTAAGATGTGATCTCCAATTCGTTGTTCATTCAATTAATTATTAATATATTATTTTCAAATTAATATTTCATCTTAAATTTATAGAGAATTTACAAAAAAAAATGACTAATTCATGCTTGTCAATTAAAAAATATCTAATTTTGATAACTCTTGCAAATATGATTAAATTTAGTATTAAATTGTCTATTATACCCTTAATGAAAAATGAAACTTTTTTTTTTTTTTCAATTTGTCATAAATTTTGTGAAGAATAAATAACTTAATGACGTTGTCGATATTTTAAAAGTTGTTATCGATAATTAAATTTTATTTTTTTTGATACTTCATTTATCTAGAACGAGATTTTATTTTATAGATGAGAGTTCTATACATTTTATAAAGTTCTTGACGTTTGAAATGTAGTTTTCGATATTTTATACTCCTGTCAATATTATCAACCAACAAAATATTTAATTGTATGCACAAGGATATTCTGGGAGTTAAATGTTTGAATAACCATTAAACTTTGGTACATGTCACGACTTACTTACCGATCTTTGAAACTTATCCCATTAGTCACTCAACTTTACTCCGTCCAACACCATTGACCACCGGATGGAAACCGTTAGTAAACTTGCATACGTGGTTGACGATAACGTGACGTGACACGTTAAATGGTAACTCACGTGCCATGTCAACGGAGTTAAATGTTTCATTAGCCACTAAACTTTGGTTTATGTCACGACTTACTCATCGAACTTTCAAAATTGTCTCGTTGGCCACTGAACTTCACTCCGTCCAACTCCATCACTCACCCATTCTAAACCATTAGTAGAAGCGTCTACATGGGTAACGGAAAGTTGAGTTGGCCAGTTAAATACGTCCAATTAATTTCTTACTGAATTTCACTCCGTCAAACTCCATAAGGCGTGATCCATTAATTTCAAAAATTGGATTTAAAGTTTGTTTATTCAAAAATCAGATATTAATTCAAAATTGTAGTATTAATAATTATATTATAGAAACAAATTAATAACCACCAAATCCAACCACCCATCTAAAACCCTAAAACTCTCTCTCTCTCTCCCTCCCTCCCCCCATCCCCCTATCCCAACCACCATAAACTTTAGACGGAGACCACCACATATGTCGTCGCTGCAGTACGACGTCGTCACCGACTCATTTCCGATGTGAGACTCTACAACAGTGGTTGCTGTGCAATGCGCTTAGCGATGATGTTGTTGCGAAATAAATTAATTGGACGTATTTAACTGGCCAACTCAACTTTCCGTTATCCATGTAGACTCGTCTACTAACGGCTTAGAATGAGTGAGTGATGGAGTTGGACGGAGTGAAGTTCAGTGGCCAACGAGACAATTTTGAAAGTTCGGTGAGTAAATAATGGCATAACCCAAAATTCAGTGGCTAATGAAACATTTAACTCTGTTGACATGGCACTTGAGTTACCATTTAACGTGCCACGTCACATTATCGTCAGCCACGTATGCAAGTTTACTAACGATTTTCATCCGATGGTCAATGGTGTTGGACGGAGTAAAGTTGAGTGGCCAACGGGATAAGTTTCAAAGATCGATAAGTAAGCCGTGACATTCACCAAAGTTCAATTGCTATTCAAACATTTAACTTGATATTCTGGTTACGAAAATGGAATAATTTTTGGATACTTTTACAAATGGTCGTTGAACATTTCTTGTAATTCTTCTGAATTTATCCGCACACAATTTTATGACACGTTAATTTAAAATATCTTGGTGAATAGTAAATTGGACGATAAAAAGTGGATTCATACCTCAACTAGGCCTATAGAACCCCCACCGTATATAATCACTCTCACTCGGCTCTTTATTCCAACGTTCTCTTGAGAAATTCGCTGCAGATTACACTATGAGGAAGTACACGATCACTTCCATTTTATTACTATTATGCCTTCTCTTTCTCCTTCCAGATCAAGGTAGCATCAATTAATTACGCTCATTTTTTGTGTTTTGTGAGTTAGGTTACGATTGATTCGTTGTAATTTGTACTTATTGAGGTGATTTTGAAATTACTTAGGTAGGAAACTACAAGCAAACGCAGACGGTGATTCTGATTTACCGGTAGATCCACCGAAGGTGGAAGAAAAGCTAGGCGCTGTTCCGAATGGATTATCAACCGATTCTGATGTCGCTAAGAGGTTTTGTTGATTCATTTGTTAGTTTGTATGAGTGGAGAAATATGTATGTATATGTGATTTTTGTTGTTTTGGTTAAGGGAAGCGGAGTCAATGTCGAGAAGAACACTTCGCTCAAATACGGAGAAGTTTGAGTTCCAAGCGGAGGTGTCTCGGCTTATGGATATTATTATAAACTCACTTTACAGTAATAAAGATATTTTCTTGAGAGAGTTGATCTCAAATGCTTCCGATGTAAGCGTTTTAGGTGTTATGTGTTATTGTTTAAAAGGATTGTGTAAAGAATACTGTTTTTTTTAACGTAAATCTGGATGATAATTCAGGCACTTGACAAGATTAGATTCCTATCACTCACAGATAAGGAAGTTTTGGGTGAAGGTGACAATACTAAGCTCGATATCCAGGTTAGTAAGTGAATTTATCAAGTTACCGTTCCAAATACCATTTTGAATATCAAAATTCAATGTCATAGCATCTTCGAAGTCTTCAGTAGTTTACTAAGTATAGTTGTTTATAATTACATGATTTAATAATTATGCTAAAAAATCTGATGACTGTTTGTTGAAGCAAGTGATAATTTTGAATTCTAGAGCCTTTTCAGGAGATTCTGCAAATTTAGCAACACGACTGTTTTCTGAAGTTATGACTTGATGAAATGCAGATTAAGTTAGATAAAGAAAATAAAATTATCTCTATTCGTGATAGAGGTATAGGAATGACAAAGGAGGATTTGATCAAGAATTTGGGAACCATTGCCAAGTCCGGAACTTCAGGTACGTATGTTATGAGTAGATGAGACTATGTAAGTTGTGAAAGTAAAAGCTTGTAGCTTGTTTCTTGCTGTTGCTAATAAGATAACATCGATAATTTGTTGTATATACAGCATTTGTGGAAAAAATGCAGACAAGTGGAGATCTTAACCTTATTGGCCAATTTGGCGTTGGATTCTACTCAGTATATCTTGTTTCTGATTATGTTGAAGTGATTAGCAAACATAATGATGATAAACAGTATGTCTGTTAAGAGTTTTTCATATTTTTGATGGATTTTAAAGTTTCAGTTGTTTTCTTGAAGGAAGATCATTCATGACATAAATAATTGTTCAAAATGTGACTGCTTTCAGGCATGTATGGGAGTCAAAGGCAGACGGAGCTTTCGCCATTTCAGAGGACACTTGGAATGAGCCACTTGGTCGTGGAACTGAAATCAGACTGCACCTAAGAGATGAAGCTCAGGAATATTTGGATGAGTTCAAATTAAAGGTTGGTCTGTATGCTAATTGATTTCTGGGTGATTAAATATTTGCTGTATATCTGTTTCATATCAACAATTTAACAATAAAGATTAGCTGCGAGAGCCATGGTTTGGTGGTCATTGACCATGAAATTATCATTTTCCTTTTGCAATTTTAAGTATGAGAGCATTATTCAGGTTTGGAAGCCTTCTTGTAGAGCTATTATAACTAGCTTTTAGTACCCTTCTGCCTATCCAGGCTGAGCTTCAATTTTTTGCAACTTTGACATCACAATTATGCTCTGCATCTTTTGGATTTTTTTGTGTTTTTTGATTTTCTATGACATCAGCTTTTATCAAAATGACAATCATGACCCCAACTTAAAACAAGCTTGCCCAACCACAAATAGCCACGAGTGTTCTGGCAGGGTATGGAAATCATCCAGAGCTAGTCCTCACTTTTATCATATTTAAGCCTGGAAGGTTGTCTCTTATTATCCTAAAGAGATTGAGTTTTCTCTCCATTGTGCTTTACAGCATGAAAACCGTTGTTCACATTCATGCCTCAGATTTAAGGTATTTTTAGATAAATAATTATGCTTTCATGGAACCGTTAAAGTTCTTTCCTAATGGGAAGTACATGAAATTAGATAAACTATGTGAACATATTCCAATCCCAACTTGTACAAAAGGATTGAACTCTAAGCATTCAGAGAAATTCTGACATTTGCCTCACATAACTCGAAACTTTCTTGCTCTATTTCCTTAAACAACCAGTTTAAATTTCCAGCGCTTCAGTGTTGAATGGAAATTGGAGACAGGAGAGTGGTATATTTTATGTGAGAGAGTGGGTGGGGGAGGTATAAGGGTTGAGTTCTTTTATTACTTCAATGATTTCTTGCCAGATTCTTTTTTAATAAAAAATATAAGCTATGGATTGTACAGAATTTTGTCTTTATCTTTCTCTATTTCTACTAAGGGTGCCAGGGACTTGGTAAAGAATGCAATTTTGTGCTATCTGCATCTAAAATATGAAAAAGAATATTTGATTACTGGATATTGGATTTAGCTAGTTGAAAAGAACCCTAAATCAGCTGTCCACCACCTATGACTTGCGTTGTTAATTTTTTTCGTTTTTGTTTTTCTGTCTGTGTCCTACCTGCAAATCCCTATAATTATCAAGCTACTAACTTCCGAAATGTTATTGAAAGTCATAAATAATGAACATTTTCTTTTGATCTACTGTTCCATCAGTCTCTTGTGGAGGTTTTTGTCCATGAGAGTGAAATAAGAGAAATGGTTCAGGAATATATTTGGAAAGGAGATCAGAGAAAAAGTTAATGAATATATTTGCTCCACCTTTCCGGCAGTGCTTAAACCAAAAATGAAGTAGAACAGAAGAACATGATATGGTTTTGGTAATGCTTGTTTTAACTGCAAGTTTGGTCAAGTATGAACTGTTTTTGCTACGATATGAATGATGGGATTTGTTTCAAGGTTTTCCTTTCTTACATTGTGTTTAATATATGAACTTCTCAAAATTTAAGTTCTCAACCAGAGTCATCCCCGACTTGAATTTTTCATCTTATTTTTCAATTACAAATAAGAGTTCTCTATTTTCATCCATTTATATTGAATTGATTTACCAGTCTGTTTTTCGCAGTATTGTGTCCAAATATTTTTCCTTCTGTTATATGTGAATCTGAGGATCTTGTTTCCTTTATGAACCTGTTTCTTTATATGGTCAATTTATCCGTTTGAGTATCACATTCTTATTCCTCAAATACCTCTAATATCAGGAACTGGTGAAAAAATATTCTGAATTCATCAATTTCCCTATATACCACTGGGCTAGCAAAGAAGTGGATGAGGAGGTTCCTGCTGATGAAGAAGATTCCAGTGATGAAGAGGACACACGTATGTGTGATTTCTGCAAAAGTCTTCTTACTTGATTTGTTATATTTGTTGCTTGTTTGCTGATACTGCTCATCTGATGGTTGAACGTATTATTGATGTTGACATGTTTACTAGTTCATGGTATTTTCTCACCTCCACAATGATGGAAACAGATGAAACTAAATCCGATGAGGAAGGGGAGGGAGAAGATGCAGAGAAAGAAGAGGATGAGAAAAATCCCAAGACAAAGACAGTTAAGAAAACTACTTACGAGTGGGAACTTTTGAATGATGTGAAAGCTATATGGCTACGGAATCCAAAAGAGGTGACAGAAGAAGAATACACGAAATTCTACCGCTCCCTGGCCAAGGTATTTTCCATATCATGTTTGGCAGGATTCACTTAACTGCTGTGGTCTTTTTGTTATTGTGTTAGAACACTAATATTATTTGATGAACTTGTCTTATTTCCATCAACAGGATTTCAGCGATGAGAAGCCCCTATCATGGAGTCACTTCACTGCAGAAGGTGATGTTGAATTCAAGGCTCTGTTGTTTGTACCACCTAAGGCTCCTCATGATTTGTACGAGAGTTACTACAACTCAAACAAATCCAACTTAAAATTATATGTCAGACGGGTTTTTATCTCGGATGAGGTTGATGAGCTTCTTCCCAAGTATCTGAACTTCTTGAAGGTACAATCTAAGTTTTTTTCAAAATACAAAACAATACTATTGTGAAGATATGGTGCTCAAGACTTGAATCTTACTGTTTGACCTATGCAATCAGGGACTTGTTGATTCTGACACCTTGCCTCTTAATGTATCAAGAGAAATGTTACAACAACACAGTAGCTTGAAAACAATCAAGAAGAAACTTATCCGCAAGGCCCTTGATGTGATCCGCAAACTTGCTGATGAGGACCCAGATGAATCTAATGATAAAGACAAGAAAGGTGTGGCAAGCATAAATAAACATATGGAAATGAGAAGTTTGATATTTTTATATCTGTGCCATTTCTAGACTATGGCGACCTAATTACTGTTTGTTACTGGTTCCTGACTTGGTTATGAAACTTAATGATGCTGCAGATATTGAAGAATCTAGTGACAGCAATGAGAAGAAAGGTCAATACACGAAGTTCTGGAACGAATTTGGGAAATCAATTAAACTTGGTATCATTGAGGATGCAACTAACAGAAATCGCCTGGCCAAGCTTCTAAGATTTGAGACGTAAGATGTCTTGTTTAAACATAATTTGTTACACCTCTGAAATAAAATGTCTTGAAAGAAGATATTATGCTCTCCTATTGGCAGAACAAAGTCAGATGGTAAATTGACTTCACTGGATCAGTACATTTCAAGAATGAAGTCAGGACAGAAGGATATCTTCTACGTAACTGGAGCTAGCAAAGAACAACTAGAGAAATCTCCATTCCTTGAGAGACTGACAAAGAAGAATTACGAGGTATGCATTCGTATATTAGCATTCTACTTAAAAACAACCTCATCTTGTGGCTTCCTTTCGAGGGTTGGGATTCTTAAAGCGTTTTCATTTGCTATTTCATAAAACTGATTATATACTATTCTTGCAGGTTATTCTCTTTACAGATCCTGTGGATGAATATCTAATGCAATATCTGATGGATTATGAAGACAAGAAATTCCAGAATGTGTCCAAGGAAGGACTGAAAATCGGGAAGGATTCAAAAGACAAGGAACTCAAGGAATCATTCAAGGAGTTGATGAAATGGTGGAAGGGTGCTCTCGCCAGTGAGAATGTCGACGATGTAAAGATAAGCAACCGACTAGCTGACACCCCATGTGTAGTTGTAACTTCAAAATATGGTTGGAGTGCGAACATGGAGAGGATAATGCAGTCACAAACTTTATCAGATGCCAGCAAGCAGGCGTACATGCGTGGCAAGAGGGTGCTTGAAATTAACCCGAGACACCCTATCATCAAGCAACTTCGCGAGTTAGTAGTAAAAGACCCCGAGGTATGGTCCTCTTTCTCATCCGTTATGTGTGTGTGATTCTTTTGAGTAGAGAGCATATTTAGCTAAGCTTTTAAAGTTCACCTAAAAGCGAAAGTAAGTTGTAGAATATATAATTTTTTTTATTAAGTTGACGAAATCAAATATTTTGGCAATATACTTACGTGTAAATAATTAACTTTTTACTTGAATTTAAGAAAATAAACTCGTTTTGAAACAAAAAAAGTTATTTAGAAGTAAGTTTTATAGTTCTATTAAAGCTTAGGCAAAGATGCTTTTGTCATTTTGCATTTTGTGCAGGATGAAAGTGTAAAGCAAACTGCTCAGCTCATGTACCAAACAGCATTGATGGAGAGTGGCTTCATGCTCAACGATCCAAAGGATTTCGCTTCCCGAATCTACAGCTCAGTGAAAACAAGTCTCAACATCAGCCCGGACATAACTGTTGAGGAGGAAGATGAGGTAGAAGAAGCCGAGGCTGAATCCGGAACTAAAGAGGCAGAATCTTCTTCAAATACTGAAGATCATCCTAAAGATTATGATGATGATGTTAACGATGAATTGTAGGTCGATGGTCTTAAAGAGTCGGGGTTTTACTTTATTAACGTCGTGCAAGATGCTTGAAATGTTGCCTAGTGGAGTAGTAGGGGCACTTGTGTGGATTGCCGAATCGAAAGTTTTAATTCGTATATCAACTGTAAGCTTAACCAACTAGAATTTTGTTTTGTTGCATTTTGTTTATGCGAAATATTGTGAATAATGGTAAAGAGTAATGCTCGCCGATGCATCCCAAGTGACGTGAGATTAAATGATAAGATCAATAAAATGAATTTTATATCTCAAATTTAATTAATTTTATTGTTTCACTCCACATCACACAGGATGAACGCACTGGGAACAAAAATAGGATGAATAACTGAGAAATGGAACTTCCAATGTTTAGATTTCAAGTAAATGGATTTATCCTACATATTTCTCAATAACCTAATATATAGTCACTATCTCTATTAATCAAAATTAATTTCAGCCCCCGTTTGTTTCTCATTAAAATTCTCATTCTNACACATTCTACATCAATTTACTATTCCAAAATTCATTCTTTCAAAATAATATCTATCAAACACACTCTCACAGTACAAATTGATGCTTCTAAGAATGAAGAGGGCTGGGTTTATGAATTAGCAATAAGTAAATAAAGTTTCCATATTTATTTTAGAACTTCAAGATTTTCACTTCATATGAAGGTTAAGATTGTAATTTTAAAAGAGTTTGACCCTTGTTCCATTGGTGTAAAAATTGAGTAATGCTATTCATCATCATTAACGTTAAGCACCAGTCTAGATGTCTATTACGTAACATTAAATGATATATTCATTTAAATGTAAAGTGACAAAACTCGTTTAATTAAACCAATAAAGTGTAGCTATCTAAACTGGTTCTCTAGCACCGGGTACTTTAATATTATTCCTAAAATATACATTTTTTACATTTTTCATTTTTCAAATGATTTGGTTTGATTTCATACTGAAGTTAAAAATACCAAAATCCAAACCAAACCTCCTTGAAACAATTTGATTTGATTCTAAATCGTTTAATTGATTGATCCAGTCGATAACGTGCTTTCAATTTTGTTTTTCGGTTTGGAAGTTTTTGTTTACCTTTCTAATTCTCATGAATTTATCTTTGGAAGTTACATATTGAATCGATTGAATCTTTTGGTTTAAATGTGCTCATGAATTCATCGGAGTGACGGAAAAATTAATGTGATCGATTCAAAATTTATAAAAAAATAAAATCTGATCTGCATGTGAAGAAGTCGCGAAGACCTGTTTTACGTGTGTTTAATACCATTCTATATTCATTTAAAAAATAATCAATTTTCTTACTTACCATTGCAGATTTCATTGAAGCTTTACGGAAAATGGAATATTCGTCTAAATCAAATCTTAAATCACAACTATCCAATAATAAACAAAAGGCCACTCACCAATGAATCTTGATAAAAAGCAAAGCTGATTATTTAGATATTGACAACACGAAAGAGAATCTACGTTGGCTTTTTGTTTGAAAAGCATACCCAAAAGTTTGCAATGATTTAGGGATTTGATTAATAAATTAGACAGATTTGTTAGTTAAATCATGACCAAGAATGTGGTTCTTGAAAATGTCAAGACAACTTGACACTTGTGTACTATTTAAGTGTGATCCAAATGTCGTTAGGTGTTGATGATTTGGTTGAAGATGTTTTGAAGAAGTCTAAAAGATGAACCGAGGAGAAGAAATCACCGCATTTTGGCTCATTGAGCACCCATCTCCCAATCGAGTGCTCAGCATAGGGGATTTGGCGCTCGTGCACTGGAGGCACCGCTCGCCATTGTTGTCTAGTCTAAGTTTTGTTTCACAACTTGATGAATTTTTTTGATAATCTTTCCATCTAAAACACTATTTTTACGATTTTACATGTACTATATATTAGTTCTACATTGTGAAAGGAATAACCTGAAAACATAAAATCATTGTATTATTCTTTCATTTTATAGTGTATTCCCCTCTTCTACCCTTGAGATTTTCAACTTAAATCTTATGTTCTTGTTTACTTTTTATATTGTCATATTACTCTCATTTCTTGAATATCTAAGAAGTGGTATCAGAGCGAGGTTCCATCAACTCAGTTCGATGTTTGATTTTTTGTGATGGCAACCATGAAGTGCAATAAGTGCTTGCTTAGATAAATTTGAATGATACTTTGTTCGGATTTGACAAGATGCTCTCAACTTGGATACTGGAAGAGAAATAACGTAAGAACTCAATGGCCCTATCATATATTCATATTCATCTTTCTAATCATATTTTTCAAAACATTTTAAAGGAGGAGATCGTCACTACATTATTGTTGAAATTGGAGCAATTATGCATGATGAAAAGTCTAATAAACAAATTGTATTTGAAGTAGCGATTGTGTTCTTATCGTATAATAGAAGGTACATCACTAAAAGATCAACTAGTTGTTTTTAAGGAAGTTTTCGCTGATTTAAAAATCTTGATTGTCAAGTATGATGAAGAAGATTTACTGGTGATTTTATTGTGTTTGCTGTCCGCTTCATATATGTCTTTTAAAGGCACGATCTTATACAGTCATTATACTCTCACCATTGAAAAAGTATATGATGTTCTATTTTCTTCAAAGGAGAAAATAAAACATCTTGTTGGATCTGAGACTCATGGAGATGGCTTTGTTGTTCATGGAGTCATGTGAGGGATAGATTAAGGTCTAATGATAGTAAT
>CAIGRL010248587.1:0-21391 GCA_903798325.1 Fraxinus xanthoxyloides
TATTTTTGTTAAGTAATATAAGTATTGCATAATTAGACATTACAAAAACTGATTCAATTATGGTTAATTAATCAACCCATCATCCTTCAATTACAATAAGATATTCTAAATAACGAATTAAGAAGTTTACTAGAAATTGTTTGCCTAAAATTGTTTCTTGACCTATAGATCTTGTATCATTAGGTCGCAAAATCATAATTTTGTTGGAATCATAATTAAACTAACTTGTTCAAATATCCATTCAAGATACATTGATTTGTTAGTTGAATATAATCTATTTTTCAGAAAAATTATGATTTTACTAGCAAATCAATTTAAATGATCAATCTTGCACACTCAATAAGGTTATGTTCATTGTTGAACTACAGTTGGGTAGAGAAATTAGATCTCATACTTCTCAAGCTTTCTACCAAACAAACTTAATTCACCTTATCCCTCTAAAATGCATTTTGACTTGAGGATGTTCGACATACGTTGAGAAAGATAACCAACAAAAATATTTTTCCATCTCCAGAAAAGATTTCCATCAAATTTTTGTTAATTATGAACTCGTATTTTAAAATGAAACACACGAATCCAAGATCACAAACAATAGCAAGGAATGAAAGTTAATGCAGGAAAAACTTATTGACTCATAGAACCTGTATACTTAAGATTATTCGTTAACCTGTAGGTCTTACGTCAGAAGGGTGGAAAATCATAATTTTGTCTAGAATCATGATTTAGCTAGATTGTTTAGATGTTTATTTAGGATGTCTTGGTTAGTTGAATATAGTGTATTCTTCAAAACCAAGGTACTTGTCAATAGACTTTGCTACTACGTCAACTCTCATGTTTGAAGAAATCCAAATTATTTCTTATCATCTCCTCATCCTAACTTTCATACGCGTAATCCCCAAAGCTAACATGTTTTAGAGGATATACGTGCAGTTTTACTGCAATAAAAATACTAGTCAATTAATATGGATAAGTTGAAACATAGAAATACACCATCTAGGTCCAAAAATTGACATGCAAAAATAATTCAATTCGTATTTACCATTCCTTCATACTCACGTTTATTCTTTACACTTGATTTGCTAGATTTGCAAATAATAATTGACATCTGCTTCCCAAATTAAGATAAGTCTGCATCATTCTCCCTGAACAACAATTTCAAATACATTGAACATATTTCCTCATATCATCCTATACCAAAAGACGCCAATTGTTTTAGACAAAAGCATTTTACAGCTACCATATGTTCAACAATGACCAAAAAAATGTCATCGCGTCATACTCAAAACTAGTCGGGACAACATAAATATACCACTCAGAGATAACAAAAGCAATTTGTAACAATTACAATTGAGGAATAATAAAATTAATAATGTCCCGTTAAGAAGCAGCCGAAAAAACATTAACCAAAAAATACCATCAAGTTTTGCAGCATAATCAGCTCGAGGTTACCCCTCTACAAATACAAATTCCGACTTCCCAATATCTTGGAGTTCTTAACAAATTCATTCTTGTGAAGTAAGTAGGCACAATCGTTTGAAATATTGATGGACAAAGTCAATGATATCAAATATTTGCACCGTCACTAGCATGTGTTATATCATAATAGCGATCAAAGATCCAATGATTCAACCTACTAGCATATAAAAAGAAAAATACAAATAATAGTGATAAACGCTGCTTGGTATTAGTATAAAATAAAACCAAACATAGTATAATAATTTCATGTCAAGGCAATGAAGACAAACAATCCGATGTCAAAAAATCTCCTGGGCCATATCTAAAATTTGAAACATGAAACCTCGTCGATGTAATACTTTTCTAATTTGATTCACGGTGTAATTTTAAAATTATAATCAATTATGAATTCTTCTTACTTAGCGATTTGATCTGATTTATTTTTTGAATTATTGATTCCTAAGGACCAAGCTTCAAATTCATTCATAATTGCATGTCTAGGAGTTTTAGCTAATAGTTGAATGTGGAAGTTATATGTAACTTTTCATTTTTACACTAAAAAACAATCACTAAGAATCCTAGAAAATCCTAACAAGTTCTTTACAAGAAGGGAGTTTATCAAAACAAAATGTCTAGTTTTCGATAAAGTAAAGGTGTGCTTGAGCCACATTATTTTGGAAAAATATATTCTGAAATAGTAGATTGATGGAGAATGTGTATTTCAAAAAGAATGCAAAGTTATTGCTGTGATGGAAAATATTATTTTATTGAAGAATGTGTGGTTGAAAATGAGTAGAAAAATGTGAATGAAAATTTTAATGTGTACCAAACAGGAGCTATTCATTTATGGACATTAAAAAGAACAAATAAGATTATTGAATCAGGAATAGAGGAAGTAAAACTTAAAATCTAGTTATGAATTGCAGCCATTCTTCAAGTCCCGAGCAAATGTAATATTGTGCAAGCCACTAAATTAGCAAAAAAGCTAATTAGCAAGTGATATTAAGTTTTTCCCTAACTTCTTGAAAAGGAAAATAATTACCCTCTCCAAGCTCAGTGAGGTATCTTTAAGAAAAATATAAACAATTGAAAGGTGATTCATCCTTTCATTAGCAACATGATCACTTAAGGAAAATGCCCAGATTCTAGATTTCAATAAAAACTACAAGCTCCACATCATGATCACCCATCCTGATTTACGTTTACATGTAGTTTTTGAACCTCCACAACAGAATTTTGTCTTTCTCCAAGATCAACTCATTTTTATCCGTTTCATTCTCATACCTAAAATCAATAAAATGGCATGATCTAAATGTGCAACATATGGTCAATAGGCCTCATTCTACTTCATGTAGCATATGGACAAAACAAAAACATTTGAAGAGTTGTTCAGCTTACCTACTCTGTGTAGTCTAAGGCAAGGTCATTTCATTTGAAAGGTAGCATAAATAAATGCTAAAACAATAGAAAATGACAAAAGGAGACAAATTAATAAAGGTCTGCCATGAATTTCAAGTGTCATGAATGCATATAAATACGAGATAGTGAAACCTTACTACATCTGAATCTTTCCGGTACTCTATATGTGTGTTTTAACTTGGATTGCATTAATTGCAAATCTAATAAATCCTCTTCCATCTGAATCTCGCCAATTCCCTGTAAATTGCATTTTACTGTATATTGTATTCAAGTGCAGTTAATATATATTGAATGCAAATTTTTATTTAATCGTAGTAAAATATAGAATGACAAATTTGTGTAGACAAATGTGAAGACTCAAAATACTGTCTAAATGAGTCCGGTCTCTTATCTACACTTACAACTTATTGATATTACTATTTCCATATGAGATGAAAGATGATTTCATCAGCCGCCATGGACAAATGTGAAGACTCAAAATTCTGTCTAGATGAGTCCGACCTCTTGTCTGCTCTTACAACTTATTGATAAATACTATTTCCATCTAAGATGAGAGATGATTTCATCAGCTGCCATGGATAAGCTCAATGACAATATCCACATGTTTTCTATTAAAAATATTTAGACCATCAACACATACGCCAAACCTCATAAGCAATTTATCTATTATAGAAACTTTAGGATCAAATTATTCGGTTCTACTCTTATTTTCATTGATTTCCAAATCGGTACGAAATCCAGAACAAGTTCATCACAACATATGTAGCAGTTAGCATTCCAATACAATTGGCAATAGAAGTACTAATCCATGAAATTTCATTGACCTTTTCAAACCAAAATGGCCGGTGTTTAAATTCTTTCTGGAGAGGCATAAACAAGAAACATATTCATACGAATGAAAGTAACTAAAAATTTAATAAGGTTGAAAATAGAGAACAAAAATAGGATGCAAAGCATGACAAAAAAGATCCAGTTGCATGGATTATATTTCATAATTCTAGTAAGTGCCTGAAATGCATTGAAGAATGTCATACATAGACAAGTATAATACTGTCTTTATGTACAAATTGTTTTCATTCCCTTGTCCCTCGAAAAGAAATTAAGGAAAAACAAAATAAAAGTGTTAACAATACATTTGTATTGTATAACATTTTGGACTAATTCTATCAAATTATGTGCTTCATTACACTACAACACAGATTCCAAATAAAGAAGCGTAGCTGGAAGATAGGGAGAAAGCATAGCCATAAGCTAAGTGAAACAAACACAAATACACTATAACAGATGCGGAAACATAATAAATCTCTCTTTCAATATGGAACGTCCTGTCATTTCCTTAAAGAGAGAAATGAACTACCAACGAAAGAACTTTTAACAACATAAAATCATCTTACCATGTCCAAGGAGATTAGCAAAGTAATCTTTAGTCTTGGATAATTTTCTTGTAAGAAAGATAATGTCCATAACAAATCATGTATATGAACATCTGCAATTGCCTCTAATTTATAAATTTTGCTAGCTTTCCAAATAGGACCAACTAAACATGTCTCTGGCTTAACCAGAGAGTCGTTCTTGACTCAGTCGAATAATTCAATGACCCAACTTTTTAGAATATCAAGAGACTACGAAGATATCAGGTGTTCAGCAGTTAAGATAACAAGAAAGAATGACAAACAGCAGACTTCTGTTCCTATTTACATCTCATTAAGTATACCGGGAAAAAAGAAAAACAAAAGAAAAAATCACATAAAGAGCACACATTCCTTTTAAAATAATCAAGAGTAATGATAAGGAATACTCCCCTGTATCATCAAGAATATAAAATACTAGCCAGATTAGTTAACAACGTTTTGTCCAGGACGTATTAAGTGTTTGAGCCACATTATTTTGAAAGAATGTATTTTAAAATAGTAGATTGATGAAGAATGTATGGTTCAAAAAAAAGGAAAAGTTATTGATGTGATGAAAAATATTATTTTATTGAAGAATGTGAGGTTGAAAATTAGTAGAAGAATGAAAATNGCAGACTTCTGTTCCTATTTACATCTCATTAAGTATACCGGGAAAAAAGAAAAACAAAAGAAAAAATCACATAAAGAGCACACATTCCTTTTAAAATAATCAAGAGTAATGATAAGGAATACTCCCCTGTATCATCAAGAATATAAAATACTAGCCAGATTAGTTAACAACGTTTTGTCCAGGACGTATTAAGTGTTTGAGCCACATTATTTTGAAAGAATGTATTTTAAAATAGTAGATTGATGAAGAATGTATGGTTCAAAAAAAAGGAAAAGTTATTGATGTGATGAAAAATATTATTTTATTGAAGAATGTGAGGTTGAAAATTAGTAGAAGAATGAAAATGAGAATTTTAATGTGAGTCAAACAAGGGCTAAATTGTAAGCCTTAATTTAAAAAGTCACAAAATAAAAAATTATTACTTATAATAAACTGCAAACTATCTGCAACATCCATAGTAAAGCATTTCGATGTTGGCACAGAGCTAAACAACGCTTATTTCCCACGTACCATATCTGCTTCTTTTCCAGGACACAAGTTTACAACTTGTAGACCTTTTACCTCTACACGGCATTGGAAGGACAGTGCCAAGAATTGGGAAATATAGAAAATAGAATTGGTCGTGTAGCACATAGAATATCAAAGGAGTTAATTATATTAAAGAAAGTTCTAATAAGAACTTCACTTAATACGTATAATGGAGTAGTATATGATCAATGATTCTATAAGAGTGGAAGAAGAGATCTATACATAAGAATAGGCAATAAAGTAAAATGTTATAAATGTCTAAACAAACGAATCAACATACCAACTATTCAATATTTTGTCTTGCTTTAACTTCAAAAGAAAAAAATCTAGAGAAGAAAAAAATCGAAAACAAATTGACTACACTTGGCCCCCATTTGGTGGAGCTAATAATTCAAATTAAAAAATTAGCTAATTATCTCCAATAAATGGGGCCTAAGAAAAACATAAAAGAGAGAACAATTAATGGCATAGTAGGTCTCCTGCAGCCATATATCTCTTGGGAGGGGTTTATAGCGCTTCAGCTGCAAGAGGCTAGGGCAAGCCTGCTTCAATTGTACTCTTATCCATTATCCAATTTGGCTTTTCCTTTTTTTTGTCTTTTCTTAATTCCAAATCTACCATCACTTGACTACGTGCAATTAAAATGATCTCAATTAAATGTACATTTGGACATCTTTCTAAATGATATTGTGAATCATGGCAAGGGGCGTTCTTTGCAAGACTTACTATGCTAAAATAGGAAATGTCATGTAACATGAGACAAAATTTAAGACGAATTTGGTCCAACTTAAGTTAAACTGTTGAACGATATAATTCCGCCACATTAATTAACATAAACGAGTGTCAACCATTAACGTTTCTAAAACATTTTTCCAACTATTTTCTCTATCGATCTGTCATATCTTAACAATAAAGATTTAACAAGAATATTAAACTACTTGGTTGAGCTAAGAAAGTCCAAAGTGGGAGAAAAATGAATTCATGGGACCACAAAGAAAATATACGCACATCAATTAACTAAGATAGAACCAATTGAAGACAAAACTGTGGGAGAATTGATTAAGATGGTGTTGTGTACAGCTGCAAAGGACGCTAGAAGCACAACTTAAGAGAAGTGACAGAAGAGTATTAATAGTAAACTTGAAAGAAGAGGTTAACCTAAAATCATATGGAATGATGTAACTAAAAAGAGTATTGAGCCTTCATGATTTGACATTGAGATAGCCCGTAACGGAGCACGTGGGAAGAAAATGGTGCTTAAACGCGTACAAGTGTGGAATGACTTTGATGAGTAGAGTTCATTGCTCATTATTTACATATACTTAAGATATTTTCTAAAACTTAAGATTATATTGGTTATATTATTGCTCATAGAAAGAATGAAGAGAAGTAAAAAAGTTGAGCTGTGAGGTTGAATCGCTAGGTAACTACATTCTAGTGAACTCACATTTTATTTCGGGGAAAAAGCAGTTAAACAATATAACAAATTTCAACTACAGGACCAGCCAAAAACATTTCACATCTATCTATTTTCTTATTAATGTATAAATAAATAAAAAACTTACCTCCTCCAATGACAACAAACTTCATCAATTCACCATGATAATATCATTGTATAATTTACTGTAAATGAATGCCCTTCTCTATGGCATCACTCCGGTTTTTCTCATTCCCTACAAGTCAAGCAAACACAGTACAAAAATAGATGTAACACCAATTATGGACTCAGGACAAAGATAAACTAATGATGATAGTATGAAACATACCCTAATGAATCTATCGAAAGGTTGACCAAAGGCAAATGTATAGCACTGCAATTGTTGCATACGCGAGAAATCCTCTTGTAAAACCTGATTAAATTCCAACCTAAATTGTTACATGTTAATAGATCATTCAGCTTCGAGCTAGGAGCAATAATATTAACGATCTATTCAGAGTAAATTTCTGAAACCACTAAGACAGGAAATATTATGGAACCTGAATCCACAAATAATACCTCACGGTGCATGGCTTCAGCTTTCACCAAAGGTGAAATAAAAAATTGAGCAAAACTGAAACATGAAAATAAGAATAAGTATCGAAAGACAAGGGATGAAAAAATTGTGAATTTTATATTTCTCAATGATCATTGCAATGTTAGTATATGCACAATTTATATTACAACGGGAAAGAGGAGAAAATGAGTGTAATCTCCTAAATAAAGAGAGAAAAAATGCTTTCCTAACAAACAAACAATCATACTAAATAAAGAAATCATCCTATAATAACCAATCATCCCTTAATTTCAGGATTTCTTCACTCCCCTAAAGTTGGGTCGTAGATATTAATCATATCCAACTTGTAGATAAGATCATCGAAATTTTTTCAAGCTAGCCCTTTAGTGAAGATATATGTTGTTTGGTCTTCGGTGGGAACTTATCTTATGCAAATAGTTTCGTCTTCAACATTCTCATTGATGAAATGTCTATCCACTTCTACATATTTGATTCGATCATGTTGAACTGGATTGAGAGAGATGTTGGTAGCTACTTCGTTGTTATAATAGAGTTTGATTGAGAATTTCATTTTAATTCGTAATTCTTCCAAAAGTTTCTTTAACCACAGCCCTTTGCATATTTCTTGGGCAGCTGCTCTGAACTCTACTTTAGCACTTCTTCTGGCTAGTATATTATGTTTCTTACTTCTCCACATTACCAAGTTTCCCAATACAAAAGTACAGCAGCCAGTAGTTGATTTCCCATCCTCTATTGATCAAGCCAAAACAGCACCAGCGAATATTTCTACTTCCTTTCCATTTTTCTTGAAGAAGAGTCCTTTCCAAGGAAAGCCTAGTATTTCAGAATCTTGTATACTGCATCTAAATGAGCTTCTTTTGGATAATGCATGTGTTGGCTTACCACACTAACCTCAAATGCAATGTCAGATCTAGCATGCGATAGGTAAATTAGTTTTCCAACTAGTTGTTGATATCTATCCTTCTCAATGAATTTCTCGATGTCATCTGTTTTTCTTTAAACATCCATAGGGGTGTCACTTGATTTACATTCAAGCATACCAATTCCAATACGTAGGTGTAGAACATACTTACATCGTGAAACATTGATGCCCTTTGTTGATCGGCTACTTCCATCCCCTGAAAATACCGTATTGGTCCCCAAATTTTTTACTTCAAATTCAATGGCTAGACCCTTTTTTAGTCTTTCTATCTCAAAGGTATTGTCGACATTGAAGATTATGTCAACACATACAATTAGAAGTGTCTTCGTCCCATCTTCAAATAGTTTGAAAAACATAGTGTGATTTGACTTTCCCTGTCGATATCCTTAACTTCTCAACACTTTTGCAAACCTGTCAAACCATGCTCTGTGTGATTGTTTGAGGTAGTACTGAGACTTCTTCAATTTACATACTTTGTTTTCATCATTCCTTCTACAAAAACCTTGTGGTAGTGTTATAAAGACTTCTTCGAACTCCTCATTCGGGAATGCATTTTTAATGTCAAGTTGTTGGAGTGGTCAATCCAAATTTGTTGCTAGAGACGAGCAACCGAATTGCATTCAACTTTGCTATGCTACAAGTGCAAATGTTTCTATGTAATTTATGTCATAGGTCTACATGTATCCATTTGCAGCCAGGCAAACCTTGTTACGTTCTATTGTCCCATATGTTTTGTAATACACATTTGAACACCCATTTGCACCCACCCAACATTGAACAAATTTGAATATTTTGTCAATTGACTAATGGATAATAGATTGCATGACAATTTAGGGACATGGAGAACATGCTCGGGCGTTGCTGAATTTGAGATTCGAATACTCCCTTTTCTAGCGACGGGAGAAAGCCATCTACAATTTTAACTTTAAGGTTGCCCGCACGTGGTAAATATGTAAGAAATAGATGGTGGGAGACTGTCATACGATTGGACGCACCAGAGTCAATGATCCATGCATTTTGGAGAGGGTGGTAGTGTTTATGGCTTTTAGGAAATTACCTTTGTGGGCCAATGAACTTGACGAACCAGAAGTTCGAAAATTGAGAAACATTTTGTAGAGTTGTTCCAATTGTTCAGGGTTGAATGCACAATTTGGAGTGAGTTTTATTTTAGTGGAATTGACGATAGCCAGGTGGCCTTCATTTCTGGTGATCGATCTCGATTTCCAATCAATTAGTTTTCTGTGTATATCCCAAAATGTATGTTCTTTTTGTCCAAGCTTTCGACAATGATCACACCACAGGCGACCTTTTTGATGTTTTGGACCTGGGCCAATTTTGGCTCCTCTAAAGTTTTAGGTTCATCCGTCAAGCCCAATAGCTTTGGGCCCATTAAAGTAATTTTTCCTAGCAGCATTATTAGCAAATCTCTGTGGCCCAACTTTATTAAATCCACTAGGACCATTTAAATTAGAGATAAGGGTTGATCCCTCACTCTTAGCCATCCCGACTTCCTTCGACATAATTTATCGACGATTTTCTTCACATTAACTTTGTTGAACACTTCACAGGGGTCAATGGCCAAGAAAAATAATTATCACATCGTCGAAGTCTATTCAACCCAGCCATAAATTCGAACACTTTCGTTCTCCAGCCTCTTCTTGTACCGGGTACTATCTATAGGGCAGTCCCATTCTTCTTTGACACACAAGTCCAATTCTTGCCAAAGATTCGTCATCTCCATGTAGTAATCGGTCACATCCCTTTCCCATTGCTTCAATTTCCACAATTTGGTTTTAATTTCGAGGATTTGGGGTGAATCTTTAGCATCAGAGTACATCTCGCGGATAGCTTCCCATATATCTTTTGCAGTTGACATGAAAAGGTAGGTTTTACCAAATGAAGGCTTCATCGAGTTCATCAGCCACGCCATTACCATGGAGTTTTCAGAGTTCCATCTTTTTCTAAGATTTGCATCTAAAAGCTGCTTTATGTCTCCGGTAAGGTATCCGATTTTACCTTTTCCATTGACCACTAGTTTAATTGATTGTGCTCATTCTATATAATTCCTTCCATTAAGTTTTTCAATCCGGAGTTAGAAGGGTAAATTAATCGAACTCATTCTTGGAGTGGGCTCCATCTCGTTGGTCACAAATTCGGGTGTTGAATCTTTGTTGTCGACAGTGCTCTCTGCCATTGACGGCAGAGTTTAGACTAACCCGAGCTCTGATACCATAAAGACAAAGGATGAGAAAATTGTGAATTCTATATTTCACAATAATCATTGCAGCGTTAGTATACGTCCAATTAATAGTACAACGAGAAAGAGGAGAAGGAATGTAATCTCCTAAATAAAGAAAGAAAAAAAATACTTTCCCAACTAACAAACAATCATACTAAATATATAAATTATCCTCTAAAAACCAATCATCCCTTAATTTCAAGATTTCTTCAGTATCCACTAAATATTTCACTCAGAGCAACGCAAATAAAGTAGAGGATAAAGGAGCAAAGCTGCTTTCTTGTAAATCTAAAACTTTGCCACTATTATCATGTGGAAAAAGAAAATACACATGTAGTTAACTAATTTAAATCCACCATCATATACCACATGATAACCAATAAGATTCATATCTGGCCCCTTGGCATTACCAGGGCCCTAGTAATGTAGCAAACTTGAATTCACTAAGCATAAAAGTTAAGGTTCCATTTTATTTTGCATTTGACCAGCACAAGAAGCTAGCTATTAAGAATTTATATTCAACCTGAAAAAAAAAAATCTTGAACAATCATTCTAAGTTCTAATGCTTAGACTAACATGTCTTACTCCTTGGTTCAACATTCGCGTCAAAAACAGAAAATTTCCTATTTAAAGGAGTTTTAAACAATCTGCCTCAACTGAACTTGACATAAGATTCATAAACTCAAATGAAAAGGAATTTATTTCCTTTTGCATGCCTTATGGTGTGACCTGGTTTGTGCCCAGGATAATTATCTTCCATCAAAATGCAAGAAAAATTTATGACCCAAAAAAAAGGGAAAATTCCTCATAAAAATTCAACAAAACACCAATTAACAGAAAATGGTGCCACTATAAAGATATGTTCACAACAAATAATAAGTATAAACCACCATTCTTATTAGAACTGAACAAGGCATTGACCTGGCCAAGGCACTGGCTCATCGGGTCACTGGTTAAACCAGTTTTACGTCATATTGTTTTAAGTCATCGAGACACTGCTAGAAAATTGTTCAACAATTTCTATTTGAAACAATCTTCAAGATTTAAGTTAATTGTCACTAATAATATTTGTTTCAATAAATTATTGATATTTTAAACTTATATTTTACTATAATATTTGCATATTTTAAATTTATATGTTACTCTAATGTTTGCATTTTAGTTTTATAGTTTTGTACAACATAGAGTTTCCATTAAAATTTATAATTTTTTCATTTTTGTTATGTATAAAACATTTTAACATTTATTAATCAAAAAATCGTGTGTATTAAGAAATTTGATTCATCTTAACTAAAAATAATTTCTCTATAACTAATAAATCCATAAAATAATTATTTGATCTTGCCCTCAACTATAATTTTTTTTCAAAAATATTTGACATTAACAATAGATGAGTTATTATAAAATATTATAATTAATTAATACATAGACTGTAACTACTTATTAGCTCCAGTCATTTTCAAGGAGGGGCACAAGGGATCAATTCCCTCATCCCAAGTTATAATTATAAATTTTAAGAGCTGGTCTAAAACTGGTCAACCGGGCTACAGGTTCAACGAAAAATCGGTAGTTTACCCCAATTTTGACCGGTTTAAGGGTCCGGGCCATCGGTTTTCAGGCCAGACTAGCTAGACTATGCTGGGTTTTATAACTATGTACACCACAATAGAATGTGAAGAAGAGAATCATAATACAAAAGCTAAAACAAAATCAGTCCAATAAAGCAATACTCACAAGGGTTCAAAGGAAGCTATGTAGCATCACTTGGAAACAGAAAGGGTTAGGTGAAAATTAAGTACACGAGGCTAAGACTAGAAAAAAATTTGTGAACACAGAAGCTTGGTACAAATAAGCAAACTGAGAACATGCTTCATTACTATGAGAACCATTGGCCTCATTTTAAGTCTATTGAATGTTAAATTAAAGCTAATAAACAAAGTACAAGAAATAAGAGAGAATGATTCATAAATAAAATTAATCAGTAGAACCCTCTTTATCTCAAGGTTCTCCTGATTCAGGTAAACCTCGAAATACAATCAAACATATGACACAGTTTCAACATCTTATATATATTCGCAGGTGCAAGAACAATTATTAAAACATACAACTGTATAGTGTGGCTTGTTTCATGAATGCAATTGAAAAAAGTCCATAGGTGGGCAAAGCCCGCTTTTAATACTACGAAGTACATAAACTTGCATTTACATTGTCAAGGCACCCTTAAGAAACTCCATTTTCACTTCAAAAAGGTAGCATGAGTGCTCGATATCTGTGTATGCATTTGAGAAACCTCCGTGCTCCAACAAGTAACTATCATACTACCAAAGAGAAGATTCAATCTTGCAGGCTAAATAGCTATCTTGATCACATCATGGAAGATCTTACATTTTCAGTTTATGATACAAGTTACATCTACTCAGCAAATAGCACTGCGGTATAAAACCAAACAAGCTCAAAATAAGGAGAGATCATGACATTTGACTTTCCATCAGTTCGAGGAAAAGTAGAAAACCCTTTTAATTACCCATTTTAGGACTTTTTCTTGTTCAGACAATGAAAAAGTTACATGCACACTAGAGTAGAAAAGTAAAACCAGGCAAAGGAAATAAGATATACCAACACACCTTATTTTCATCCAGAAGACAGCACTCCCCATGAAAAGCATGTGCTCTGCAAAGAACTTGCAAAGTTAATAGCGTTTGATTTATAATACAAAATATGCTAAACATTTCCTGTGTTTCTCCTCCCTTTAAACAAATACATTACTATCCTCGACTTGACCATACTATTATTCCAGATAATCAGTCAGTGACAAATGGACATATTTTACATATTAGGCCATTGTTTGGTCCCCATTATTTCTAAAATAAGTTTTTTCTCTCTTATTTTCAACCACACATTCTTCAATAAAATAATATTACACATAAACCAAAAGCTTTTCCTTATTTTTTAACCACACATTCTCCATCAAAATATTATTTCAAAATGCATTTTGGGCAAAAAGAATGGGGCTCAAACATGCTCTAGAGTCGAAAATACCTCTAAAATCTCTGCTTTAGTCAATCAGTTCTACTACAAATGATTTCATAACTTTTTAATCTTTGAAATGGCTAAGGGAAGTAGCCAGTTTCCACCAGAGTGTAGCACTCCAGTAGGCCAGGAGGGAGATCAATCAAGAAAACAGAACAGAGCTTTGACCGTCCCACACTTAGCTCAAACTACTGCAAGATTTTTTCCCTGAAGTCCAAAATTTAACAAGCTTTTATTCTTAAAAGTTACACCGCAAGTTTGACTTGAAAATTAATACAAGCTTTGAGTTGATCCTGAATCACATGATCTTCTACATTTATATGGCAACAAATAATATCAGACGTGTTTAAGCATGAGAGAGAGACTACGATTAAATTATGCATATATATTTTTTTGACTAAATATGATATTCAATTACAAATGGAGTAAATAAAGATATCCTTTATGAAGGCAGATTATCAAAACTCCAAGTCTCCAAAAGAACATTTTTGTTGTAATCTGATAATAAGTGAACAATTGGAACGATTGTTCTTCAATTCGGTCTTGCGGAGGATGGAATTCCTATGATATTATGTTAATTCATGTATCAGAGTTGGGATTCTATATAAAAATTTACATACAATATTAAATTTATCTAGCATGAGACCAAGCCTAGTTTAAGTCCAGCTTACCCTCTCGACCTCTGCTCAGTTTGAAATATTAATATGTTTGGCTTGAAAATTAACGAGCTAAGCTTGCGAGCTTCAAGTCAACTTGGCTTCACATGGTCCTACACTTGGCGGAGCCACCTGGGTTTAGTTGCCCCCCCTGGATTTTGGTCCGGGTATTTCACCAGTGGAAAACCATAAACAACCGCACCAAAAATTCAAGAGAAATGTTGTTGAAAAAATCACTGTTGCTAGAGATTACCATCAAGAACAACAATTCTGGAAAAATAAAATAAACTATTAAGGAGTTGAGTTCAAATTAAACCATTCGCAACAAACAAACAAATCGAGTCGATTTCAACAAACAAAGCCCATTTTAACACTAATGCAATCTGATACTACCTTCCAAGTTTGGCGATGAAGAAGTTGAGAAGAAATCACAGTCACTGCAACATAAGATAAATTGGTGCCGGTGTGATGAATATATTCCCACTTTTTGGTGTAATACCGAGAAAGAAAACCTAGGCGGCTCTACTCCTAAACAGTCATGGGCCATCCTTTGACATTTTAACTGGGCTTTACAAATAGGCTGCTCTTCCCCTTCTAAACAGTCATGGGCTATTCTTTGACCTTTTAACTGGGGTTTACAAATAATTTTTAAAGCTCATCATTTAAAAAATCATATTTTAAGTTAGGAAATTACATATATGAGTATCCCTGATTTTTAACTTCGGTTAATCTATTTGTACATAAATTTACAGAAAGCTGAGGTGCATTTTTTAAGTCAAAATATCTTTACTTAATTTGACTCCAAAATTTCTTGAAAAGCTCGACATTGTTTAAATGACTAGTGAGACGCACATGCAAGGCATGTGTTATTATGTAGTTAACTACTTAATAGCGTATTATGAATAACCAAAAAATCAACTAACATGAAATAATCAATTTTATAGAAATCACAAGAAGATTCTCTGTCTCAATATTATTGTCACAATTAGAACGCTTGCGATAGCGTCAATTTTTGTGAACACTACATAATATGAATGTTCCATCTTTTTTTCTATACTTCTTACTTTCTAACAACAGTATTTCTTTATTGCACAAAAGTTGCAAGATACATGTTAATAAATAAATAGCATATAATATCTTTCACGATATAGACAACTCAATGCTATAAGTAGAGTTGATGATTATGGGACAGCGATAGTAATTATAACCTCGGAAGTCCATTGATTTCGCTCTCAAGTTCAAAGTCTCTATCCTTGAGCCATGCAGTTGAGAACTGTATACCAAATTCTTTAAGCATAGGGATTCTTTGGATTTGAAACTTGAAAACTTAATTGATTCCAATTCCAAAAATCAATTCAGACATCCATATAAACAAAAGCTTTTATTTTGGCAGGATTGAGCTGAAGTTCACGAACTCTTAGAAAATGAATGATGGACATCTGTAAAAATTAAATGCACATTATTGATGGGATACACACTTCGCAACAGTAATTAGATTTTCATATTCACCATGCTCTAAGATAAGATTAGATCAATGAATGAACAACAAAACTGGACTAATTACACATCATATAATTGCCCAAAAGAAAACATTACTCATAAACAAACTTTCCAGTCAGTTAAGTAGTGTTATCGTCTCAATTACAAGGAACAAAAGAGTTGACAGTAATTCCAATAAATTTGCTACTCTTTTTCACTTTGCATTTGAAGTTCTCTCTTTATTTTTTAAAAAGGACGGGACATAGATAATTAGGTATTGATGCCCTTCTAAAGAGAGAATGAAGTTCAACCTACCTAACATTGCCTTTTTTCTACTTCTTGAGGTAAGACCTTATGTCCCCTTCATTGTAGTTCATTGTTCATTTGTGTTTGAGTAGGCATACAAATCACAACTTAGATTTCAAAAATCACAAGCGAGTTAATGAAAATTAAAAAATAAAGATGTCATAAATTACAGAAATAGATATTGGGGTTGTTCAAGAATTTACCAAATCTAGGCAGATTGAGAAAGGTCGAAGCATTTGGGTACTAAACCCGGGAGCTTTTATATCACAAACCTGCACATATTATAGATATAACACTGAGACGAAGCTAAAATCAACATAACTGCCTGGGAAGACAATTTTCCATGATAAAAGCAGTAGAAGTACCTTAATTCCAGCACGAAAATTTATATTCAGCACGAAAATTTGCAGAATATAAATTTTCATTGATAGCTTGATTAAAGTAACACTAAACTAAGTTGCTCAAACTTGTAATATGTTCCATAATAAAACAAGCATTAGTTATGGAATTTAAAATGATCAAATATCAACTAAAATAAATAATTAAATAAGGAAACAAATCTATATAGGAAAATTACCAGTAAGAACAATAGCTTTTACAGCATCCCTTGCCGTCACCTCTACAAACTTCTCCCTTAACCCCTCGATAACTGCAAAAAGAAACTCATTTAAAAGACATGGTGGACTGTTGGATATTTCTACCAGATACAATTGGATTATACTATTGCATACTCAGCTGTTCATCAATTGATAAATATGTAGACCTAGGAATCTCATATCTTACATACCTACTATAAAAAGGATCACCAAAATCCATGAGTCACCTATCAAAATATAGCAATGATATCCAAAAAAGTTGTTAATAGAACTTCACCTCACAGAGGAATTGAGTGGACCGGGTGGCATTAAAATATCATGGTCTGGCATCATATTGAATTCTTTAGGTTTTCGGAATATGCACTGCATACAGTGATGAGTGAACAAAATATATTTAAACATCAACATAATTTTCAATGAACAAAAACTTTCCCAAAGATGGGCTCCTATAAAATTCATTAAGAAAGATACATGTATAAAATTTCGATGATCTCATTTTGAATTGCAAAGTACTTTTAATTGCATCACTTACAAGCTCCCAACTGGGACCCCAGAACAAGAAGTGCCTAAAAGGTCAATAACAACATTGACGTGCACAATCTCTAGAAGTAAAAAGTTAAAAGCATATCTCAATTTTCAAGTTTCTCCAGATGTATGTGTATGTGTGCATATATATAAACGAACCTGGTCCTCAAAAAGAGACCATATACATCCTGAACTGAGATGCTAGCAGGAATCTGCAAGAAATTCTAGAAGCTCAATTTGCAAGTGGAGGTAATGAAGTAAATATGAAGAACCGAAAAGCTGAAGGGCACAATGCATAACGGTAACTTCAAAGATACGTGGTTAGAAATTGGATTCAACAGCATCATCCTGCATCAAAGTTTTCACTTCTAAATGAGTATACTTTCTTCTATACCAGGTAAATGTAAGAAATATCTTACCGAAATTTCTAGATTTACAAAATAAAGTGAACATACTGAATTCATCTATTGAAAGATACTCTATAGTTAGGTAAATAAAGAACCTGTTATTAGGTTCTAGATTTCCATTCTGTATTTTTGGTACAACTGGAATGTTCTCATATTTTAAGGTGTACTTCCAGCTAACACAGGCACCTCTGATAATGAAACTTCACGAATAACTCATAAACCTAACTTAATACCACATTAAAGAATATATATCAAAACCCATTGATAATGAGCACAGAGGTAGGTCTACGTATCAACGTCCACCTCTAACTCAATAGACAATGAATGGTGAGACTGTAAGTTGGTTTATTGTTCCTAAGTTATGTTTAAACCATTCAGGAGAAGCTTCATATGAACTTTTTAAACAATTTAAGAGAAACTTTATACAAAGGGAACCAAACTCAGAGGAATAAAAAGGAAGCCCAGAAAAGGGGCGTCATCAAAATAACAGACTGTAGGTAGTTAGGATTTGATTTTGCAAGAGAAGGGAAAAAAAAATTGGCAATAAACTCATACTTAACAAGAAAAATCATATTCAATGGCCGTTTGAATGAAATCAAGAGCACGTATACAATGCCATAAACTTTAACAGTCCCTAATGCATAATTGTACATATTTTGGGGTCCAAAATTGCAGGCTGAAAAAGGAACATGTTGAAAAACACATTTGAAGAAACTGGTACACAAATACACATTGCTGCACGTATTTTGGGATTGGCAAGAACAAGAATAAGAACAAGAAAAAAAAAGGGAAACCCCGAAAGCAGCATAAATTAAACAATGCTACTCCAAAATCTGAAAATAATAAATCGATAAACGCAAAAAGAAGAGATCGAAGCACTGATGACTAACCTTACAGATATATGACTTAGTTCCTCCAAGATCCGTAAAACCCAATGCTACATCATCGACTTTCATCCGCCACCACCATTTCTGTAACACCATCGTCACCACCGTTGCAGCAACACCGCTGCACATGCCACGAGTCACCACCAATATCTACAAGCAGCACCAACACTGTCTAGCCGTTAGACCGTCGTCGCTAGAACCACCACCTCACGACAACCGCCAGCACTGCCACCATCTCAAACAAACCAACGCTACCATCAAATACAACCACTACTTCACCATCGCTGCCACCACTTTAACCATCACCACACAATCGTTTCCATACACACAGAAAAACACACATACACCACAGATCGTCTAATCACCGCTTAGCACGGATCGCCCACCACTTACACCAACAACTTACTGTCATCGCTACCACCGCAATCGCAACCGTACCACCACCCCACCACACTATACAACCGCGACAATGACAACCACTATTCCAAAACCACAGATCCGAAAACATAGATCCAAACCACAGATCCAACACACGAATCCAACTCTGCCAACACAAAAATCAAAGCTTACTCCACCTCCAACTCTGTCAAATGCTGCGCGACGCGTTGTAGCGACGATGTCACCACAACGCTCACATAAAGGCGCGATTGCATAGCAGCTACCGGAGGTGGCATCGGCGGCGGACACACCCAGCGGCTCAAGCTAAGCAGAACAAATCAGAGGAGAACGAAACCACCCCAAAAATCCCCAAACTTCCTTCCCAAATTTTCTCTTTTTCGGCGACCAAAATACCCCAAACCCCTCCCCAAATTTTTCTGCTGCAGTAGCAGGTGCACAGCCTGGCAACATTGCTGTGAGTTCACAATAGTCTCGGAGCTGCCTTTTGACGTCTCTACGAATTACAGAGCGCACAACGTCGCCGGTACAACGCGTCATCGTATAGTGGCCTACTAGCATCGCGCGCAGCGACATTGATGTGCTGCTCAGTGAAGTCTTTCGGTGGCACCTCTTAAGTCTTCCGGTGGGATTGTTAGAGGGAGAAAATAAATAAAGAATGAGACGAGATACAGAATGAAGAGGGTTGAGAGAGAGGAGGAAAAATTATTAGGCCCCTGTTTAGAGCTCATACTCTCAGTTCAAAGTAGAAAAAATAAAGTCGTTGGTCTGCCACTGTGTAGTCTTTTGCAGTGCATTAAAATTTTCCCAGAGACATTTTGACAAATTTGCACTCACCTACATAATGGAAGAAAAAAGCTTGAACTAGTAGGGGAGGACAAAATTGGAATTAGCAGAAGAACAAATTGTGTTATCATTGCATGGGGTACTGTTGGATAGTAGTTGATTTGACACAAAAATACATTCTTTTTGAGCTCCAAATGGGGGCAAGGGTTCGAAAATGAAAGGTTAGATTAAATTTAATTTTATAATATTTTTATTAATATTTAAAAGATCATCTGGTATTTGAATAAAAATTCTTTGAATCTGATTTTTGAATTGGGCATTTTAAAACTCTAGATATGTGTAATTTCCACTCTTTTTTTTTTAGTTCTAATTTTTAATAACTATTTGAGAGTTGTTTGCACTTTTTAAAAATTTTGGATGTCTGATTACAATTAATTCTTTATTTTTCTTCTTGTATTTTTTTATTTATTTATTTAACTAGGATTTTATTGAGAAATTGGATAAAAATGGTTGAAAAAATTAATTTCCGCAATGAAATGTTGAAATATGGGTGAAAATGCAACGTTAAGACATTTACAATGAACTCTACACGTAGTGACATCTTGTACTAATAACCCTTTTATTTTTCGCATGCTATCAGTCATAACTTTGGCTAGGTCTACTATCCGTGCATTGGTACAAAAACTTCAATCTAAAATTTTTCCAAGAATATCAGTCATAATTTGTCTAGCTAGCCATACAGAAAATAAATAGTTCTACAATTTTTATAATTCACTTAAACACCATAACAATATAGGCCACATTCTTGGGGGAAAATGATTTTTTTTTTTTTGTTGAAATGTGTGGTTTAATAAATGATTAAGAATTCCAAGTTTATAAAATAGGTTATATTCATTAATAAATACCCAATTTGTAAAATCCTCCTCTCTCATCAATATTTGCTTAAATTCCTTTTACCCTTAAGATTGCCTAAACGCCTTTGTTCCCTTCATATTTGCTAAAATTTCTTTTACCCTTACAATTGCCTATAATCCTTTTTCAATTTACATTAATCTTGTGTTTGGAGATGGCTTATGCTTCTCTACTTTCACTCACTCAAACACTAGACCAGATCCTGCATCCTGATAATCAATCTCCAGTACTTAATCAAAAAGAGCAACAGATGATGACATCTCTCCACGGAGAGGCTAGTTTCTTGCTGTCTTTTCTGGATGTTTCTTCCCCCCAAAATAGTGAGAAAACTAGATATTTTGAAGGAAGAATCACGGATGCAGCATATAAAGCGGAGGATATAATTGAATCCCAAGTATCAAATCAGATCCTCCCAGAATCTGGAATTCGTAAATACAGAGTTTTGCAGAAGGTAAAAGAAGAATTCACTTCTGTTGCACGAAATTTAGTGATGATGAAGGAAAGGAAGGAAATTCTATTTCTGCAACCAATCAACTCTTTGCCTGCCGCTTTATCAAAATCTGGTTCCGCTAACAAGAATGCAGTGGTGGGATTTGATGAAAAGTTACCGTTTCTGACGGTTGACCTCAATCAAGGATCCTCTGAACTTGAAGTCATCTCAATTGCTGGAATACCAGGACTTGGTAAGACTACACTAGCAAGACAAATTTATAATTCCTCGGTCATTGCCTCTCACTTCGAACTTCGTGCCTGGGTAACGGTATCGCAAGAATTTCGTGATCAAGATGTACTCGAGCGCCTTCTAAATTCC
>CAIGRL010248627.1:0-16748 GCA_903798325.1 Fraxinus xanthoxyloides
GTTTTGATTTTAAATTATGGCAAACTGAAGAAATTAGCATTTGATAATATTTAACTTCAAAGAATTGTGAAAAAAAAGAGGTAATGCGCACCAATGAGCGCTTTTGCGGTCAACAATTGTCGTTGACCACTAAATATCGTAGATCACTAAATAAGAAGTTAACTTACTTGGCTTGACGTTTTGATCACGTCAAAGCGCGTCTTTTAAAACACTGCCCCCAGCGTGTTGAACGACTTTTTAATAGAAGATGAGAATCAAAATCTTTTTAAAGGTTAGGGATGGCAAAATGTCGTGTCTCGGCCCTCATTGAGTGGGATGAGAATTTCCCAGGAATTGAGATTTGATGAGTAATATCATGTCCCGATTCTTAATTTTCATTTTGTATTTAAAAAAATAGATGATAAATAAATAAATGAAGAATGGAGCGAAAATGAGAATGTTTTAGTTGCATCCCCGTTCCTCCTTGTTCCCACTCTTTTTGAAGATCTCATTGGATCTTACAGTGTAAAAAAAAAGGGGTAATAGATTACAAACTCGATAACTTTTATTTTCTACTTAGTTATACGAATTAATTTTTCTACTTTATTTCATCTCATCATATTTAAACAAAAACACAATAATTTGATTTTGTTTGCTTTATAAAGAAAATAGGCCTATTCTCCATAAAATTCTTTCATGATTTGTCACTAACACTACTCTCGAGAGATTCAATACAATAGATTGCTACTAGTGTGTCCATTGTAAATGATACATCGATGTATTTGCAAAGAAATCAAGTATCATTTATTGTGCATAAACTTATTTAAAACAAACTATTTATAAATGTCGATTATCAAAATATTCCGCCCTATACAATTTGAAATTTTATTAACCTACCATTTGTCCTTTCACCACTATGTAGGGGTATTAAATGGGAAGAACCGAGTCGGCTCACAATCCACATGCAACTCGGCTCTTTTTTATTTGTCAAAAATTGCACCTTTTAGTTAAAATGCGAACCGTTCGAGGGCTAACTCATGCGAGTAGCTTACACGAGTAATTTGTTGCTCAGCTCGTTAGTGGGGCGAGTCGACAAACGCCCCTACCTCTATGGTTATAATTCCCTTGCAGTAGAAAAGTCTTGGGGTGGGGGGTTGGTGGGGGTGCGATGTGTACCGTGAAGATTAAAATGGCAGCTTTCTTCTCAAAATGGTCTGAAAAAGTAAGCTAATCAAGTCTAAGAAATAATGAGAAAAGGTTGATATATAATCTTACCCTTTTTTTCTACTTTTATAAAAGCAGAATGGGCCAATGAGTAAACAAAAACATGGAATCTGAAAACTGTATTTGGATGGGGACAAATATGGCTATTAATTAATTTATTTGTTTTGGAATATAGTATTCTTGAAATGTATTATTTTTCTTCCAACTGGAAATCACTTTCACATTATTTTATTTGAGGATTAAAAAAAACTTTAAATTTTAAAATGTGATGACAAAATCATCCGTACTAAGCTAAATGTTATTATAACAGTACTCATATTTTAATTCATAATAAATATTATTTAATAAAATCCTATTTGTCCCGACTTGGAATAAAATAATAATTCAATAAATTTAAAAGAATAGGTTTTTTTTTCAATTCAATTCACCGTTAAAGCATGGACGACACTATTGATCATCCTTCAAAATAACTTATTATGCCCCTATTTGGTAGAAGTTTTTAATTTAAGTCAAAATTAACAATTTTTTTTTTTTTTTCTCCTCTCTGAAAATGTCTCTATAAAGATGTGGTCTCATTCATTACATAAATTAAAAATCTCTTGAAGCTCTTAGGCTAAAAATACATTATTTAAATAGAGATGTCAAAATATATCGAGTCGCCTAGAATTGTATAGGGGTGCCAGGCCAGGTCCAACACATCTAAAAATAGCAAGCTAAGAATTTAATCCTGTATGACCATACTGCATCTCTAAATGGTAAAACAAATAAATGAACTTCAATCAGTGTATGGGCTTGGCTTCCAAATTTGTTCTCTTCAGCAAATCACATGGCATTTTAGAATCACACTGGCTCAAATTTTAGAGAAATGCAACATTACTCACCATTAACAATCTATGAGTAACCAAAGTCAAATTGAAGGAACAAAAAACATGGATTTCGACCGCAAATAGAGGCTTCATGCGAGCCAAAAATGTTGGCCCGCATAGGCCTCAGGGCAGGGCCGCTCTGCTCATTTCGCACTCCCATGACAAAATCTGCTACTAATCAAATGCAATATTCATAATCACAAGCCATGAAACTGATTTATAAGATTATGTTTCCAACATACTGCCACAGTCCGCGTAGATGAACTACCGTCCTAAACCGTAGCAATAAGCCTGCACCATGACTACAGAAAAGCACGATACTAATCTATGTCTACTTCAACGTTCAAACCTAAGGCTTCAACTGGTTGTCTCCAATAAGAAGCATTTCAGAGAGAGAGTTTCAAATATTCCAAAACTAGTCGACTTTAACATCTTGTGCAGATATGTCGTGCAAATCTCCTTTTTGCTCACCATTGNCTGCTCATTTCGCACTCCCATGACAAAATCTGCTACTAATCAAATGCAATATTCATAATCACAAGCCATGAAACTGATTTATAAGATTATGTTTCCAACATACTGCCACAGTCCGCGTAGATGAACTACCGTCCTAAACCGTAGCAATAAGCCTGCACCATGACTACAGAAAAGCACGATACTAATCTATGTCTACTTCAACGTTCAAACCTAAGGCTTCAACTGGTTGTCTCCAATAAGAAGCATTTCAGAGAGAGAGTTTCAAATATTCCAAAACTAGTCGACTTTAACATCTTGTGCAGATATGTCGTGCAAATCTCCTTTTTGCTCACCATTGCTTTGCAGTCCCTCCCGCAACTGTACCAGACCAACAAGAAGTTTTAAAAAAATGAACTTGCAAAATGTATATTCAGAAGTTGCGAAGAAAAAGTGAATTTTTTTGGCGAAAGATTCGTTTGGCATAGCTTTTGCTTTTTATAGAAGAGCTCCTGAGGAAGTTGATAACACTTCTTATCAAACAAATCACTTCCAGCAAATTATCAAAATAAGCTCAAAAACAACCTTTTTATCTCAAAAATAGCTTGTGGCTTTTCAAAAGCCATGCCAAAAGGCCCTAAGTAGATTTGACTATCAAGAAATATGCTATTTGTTAAAATCAATTAATTTTCTTGCAAAGGCAGAGGTTGTTGCCAAAACTTACATTTGAGTTTCTTTTAACTGGCAAAAATGTACAGTAAAAACGAGTAAAAGTTTTAATGATCTAGAAACATTTAGAGATTTTCGAAGTTGACAATCACCAAGATTGCTTGACTTTGGCCGCAGGATGTGTAATCAATATTATGAAATCCCATCCGACCAGTGAATCCCTCACGTTCATTACAAGCATAGAAATAAGCCCTTAGATGTGGGGAGAGTTATTTACCTGCTGGAGGACTTTCTTTTGATATCGGTATCCCTGGGAGATATAAGCAAAAGAGAAATATTATATCAGGCTTCAACCACTTAGAAGCCAATTGTACCTCCTAATTATAAATGATCTATTCATATAATCACCTTGTCAGTTCCATACAAGTAATCGCAATAGGTGAATACTGAAGCAAAATTACTTTGGCTTTGTCCGCCAACATAATGATGATAATCATGGTAATCTGGACCACCGTAAAATGGAATATATCTTGTTGGAGTCCAAGGAAAGTCGAACCTGAATTGTGAAGAATAAGTGAGAGGAATACAAGATCTGAGTCATCATAAGACAAACAATTTTCGAACATGATAAAGCAGATTCTACGTTGTATACTGATATTAAGTCACCAAAAATCCTAGTAAGCTTCAGAATAACTTTCTACAAGAAAAGATTATCTTAGCTTTGGTCAGCTTTACACATACAAAACTCTTTAATTTTGATAAGAAAAGAATCAAGATAAGGATATTCTCTCCAACTAGGTGCAGTGGCCAAACCCTTTAATATTGAGGCATATAGAGATTTATTTTCTTCCAAAATTCATCTTCCTGATTGTAGTTATGTTGTTTCAATAGCATATATAAAATTGTCAAAGTCTGGCTGTGGTATCTAACACAATATATACATGAATCCAACACCGCAACACTGTTTAACCGAGGAAAAAAATGGTTCATTTAGAACCTTTTAAGTAACTACAAGCAAAACAAAAGGAGAGAATTTTGTCAAATTCGGAACTGTAAGATTACATTCTAGGTAGCAGGAATTTTCCAGATAGCTTCTCTTTCTACAGTTTCAAAATTAAATACCCCTTTCATTCAAATATACACCAGTTTCAACAAATTCATATATATATATATATATAATCAACATTTTCCAACATAAAGAAACAAGGGGAAACTGGACAAGATAGTTGAAACTAAATCGGCCCAATTCTGAACTCACCATAGTTACTAAAACATAATATAAGGAGTGCAGCAACACCCACATAAATGCCAAGATACAATTAACTAAATTGATTACCCCACATGAATGCCAAAAGACATTTAACTAAATTAATTATCCATTTTTTTTCTATCATTAGCTCAGTTTTGTAGTTTGAGTTCATGTTCCACAAGTTCACGTAAAATTCATTTTTACTTACTCCTACATAATGACATGATTTGTCCTTGCTTTCGTTACAACCTAACATAACGTGATAGAATGCGGCTCACAAGAGCTCACACGTCATTTAGAAAAGACAGCTTACGGTCAAAATTATGCCAGGTCGCATGAGCAAAAAGGAGAAAACCAGGGCAACAACACATAGCCGAGCAGACCAGATACAAAAAAAAAACCAAGACAACACCTGCACAACGAGTCTTGCAACACTAGCTCAGCTTTAAGAGTACCTCACAACTAAAACTCACTGATGTAGATAGAGACAAAGTTTAAATAGAATTTTAATATAGAGTTTTCAAATGAAAACTGTCACAAGCTCAGTTTGACAAAATAATGAATTCTCTGAGGATGATGGCATAACCAATCAAGCAACCGATAGAGGATATGTGTCCTCTCCCCCCTTTCCAAAAGGTAATCCCTCCAAAAAACTTAAAAGGGGAATTATATTACTCTTTCTCAATCTTCACACACTTACACCCCACACATATTTATGTTATTTCACAAAAAAGACATCATCTAACTTGACCATCAGAGTTTAATGAGCCTCCACCTCTCTCTCAAATATGACTTTCAGTTATCAAGACAAACATAACAGGAAGAAAAAAAATTTATCAACTGAGCTGACCCTGTCCACTCCAGTCTTGACAATTTTTTTATCAACAGCTTTGACACTGCATAGCTAGCTAAGCTGCTTGAATTAATTATAAAATGATCCCAAGAAGTCACAATTAAATTGTTTGATAAACTGAGATTGATGTGCTATAAGTATTCCCCTGCATTCTATCCCAACATGGAACTATTGTAAAAAATCGTACAAGCAAAATCTCTATTTCAACATCACTCCTTTCAGGAGTAACAAAATGGAAATATTTAACCACTGGAATGCAAATTTATCTCAAATGCACGAGTTTGTAAAATGCACGCTATAGAAGGAAAAGGAGAAGGGGTAAAACATACAGTCACATGCATGTATTATTATTTACATAAAACAAAACTGAGCAATGATCCCACAATGTAAATGTTTATATGTCAATAAACCAAGAGAATTTTTTTTAAAAAGAACCAAAGTAGTGAGGGAAAATGTAAAGTAAACATATTCTAAATTTTCTTCCTACAAAAAGCCTAAACATTTTCATAATCCAAAGTTGTCCTTCTCCTTACTCATTCAAAGTGACATTTCCATAGGAACAAGAATTGTTCCAAGGAAGAAGAGAAGGCTGGGGGGAATTTGTATTGCAAAAGTGTGTAGCGAACATTTCTTCTCTAGTTTTTGAGGCCTTTGTATGCATACACAGACACAGTAAGAAGTGAGAAAAAGAAATATACATGTACACATGATTGATTGGAGTTTTCCTGTACTGGAGAATCTAACAGGTCAATTCACCCAGTTCGTCTCACTTGACAACTCTACAAACTTTCCACACTCGCCCAACTTCACAATCTCCCAATTCTCCAAACTGTTGGAGTTGGGTGACTTGATTGAGCTGACCTGCTACTTTGACTAAAAGCCATTTCATTAAGGTAGAAAATGAGACGAATATTATCTATATTTCCATGAAAAAGAAGCTATTTTGACCCAAAAAAAAAAACTAAAGAGAAGGTATCAAGGACTCTTAAAATAAATCACCGAAAGTAAGATAAAAGAAAAACGAAATGAAGAACAAGAACAAAGGTAACAGAAAGTTCATGCATCCAGAGAAAACCAAAAACAGAAAAAAGAAAAATGGCCCTTTACTGAGCATAAAACTTACTATTATTGACGAGGATAATTTGGAAATCTAAAAAGTAAACAGTTCAAAAGAAAGTGTTTTAGTGCTACTATTTAGCCATCATTTGGTCAAATTAGCTAAAGCCAGAAGATTAATCACACCTAATCAATAAAAGCTGGAACTTTTTACTAAAATACGAACCACATCAAAGCATGAGCAATATTAAGCATGCGTGCATTACCCGCTGTGAGTCTCAATAGCCTCAATCTGCCTAAGTCCAATCCACAACCAGAAAGTAACCATGTGACCCGGGACGATTGCGGGCCCCATAAACGAGGGGATCCCGAGGATCAAAATCTCCGCCCAGTGAGCATACGGAGCCGCAAACCCAATTGGAGCCGTGTACTCATGATGCACCTTGTGAATCTTCTCGTACCCCCATTTACAATGCAGAAATCTATGGATCCAATAGTTCAAATAATCCTCCACAATGAAATAAACCCCCAATTGTGCTATAATCTCCCATAAAGAAGGCAATGGCAAACTCGTCCTGATCCCTATGATCTTCATTCATTTAAAAAAAAAAAACATAATTAACGAAATCAAACAGTAAAAAAATGATTTATGGGTTCGATTAAGAAATGGGTACCTTAATAGAGGGATAGGACACGAGTTGAAGAGGTCCCACAACGAGGAAGAACATACGCATGACGGATTTGTAACATCGGAACATATCAGAAACTGAGAGCTTCACTTTGGGTTGAATTTTGTACGATTTGACAGATTCCAAAAAGAAGACTTCAAGAAAGATATAGTAAAGTGGCACAGCAGAGAAAATGACAAAGAGGAGGAGAATGTTGTGGCAGTATAGAAAGTAGTCCGATTTGGCGGCAGAGTAATTAAACCAAAGGTTTTCTGCGGCGGTGAGAGATCGGCCTAGAGCGGTTTCCGCCTCTTGGACGGTGGCGTAGGGCAACATTGGCGATGGAGTGATTTGAGAACTGAATGTTTGTAGTATTTTATGATGTGGTTTTGGTTTCGTTTTCTATTTTGTCAGATAGTTTGTTAATATATGCGGGAAATATGAGGTGGGGAATATTCAAAGAGCAACGCCCCTTGTACAGGAGTGCCCCTGTACACCAAGGGGCCCTCATATTCAAAAGAAGGTACAGTTCTAGTGGGAAATAGCAATAATATTTTTATTTTTACTACGTAATGTCTAATATGCAGAAATTATGTCCATCGTGGTTCTGATTATACGAAATTGAGTTCCCTCGTTATTTTTAAAATACATTTTTTTAAGCTTATTTTTCGTAACATATTCTGTAATAAAATAATATTACACGTAAATTTAAAAAAATTACTTATTTTATAATCACACGTTCTTCATTAAAATATTATTTCAAAATGTATTTAGGATAAAAAAAAAAAAAAATGGCTCCAACATGCTCTATTTGTTAAGTACTACTTTCTTAGAAGTTTAAGTCGAGCGATAAAAATTAGCCTAAACGATTATTACAAATTCAGAGAACAAAAGGAAGAGAGACACAATATAGATATAGAGGGAGGAAGAAAGTGATGCACCAAAGATAACGAAGTGAAAGTCACTTTTAATAATATAATAATAAAAAAAATAGATTTTTTAACCATACATTTTTCAATAAAATAATATTACACGTAAATTTTTTTTAAATTTTTAACTATAAATTTTCATCAAATCACTAATTAAAATGATTTTCCACTCAATAATATGCATCAAACATGGTCTTGGTAGTAATCATTCTTCATTTTTGACTTTTTGAATAAGATGATTTTGAAAAAATTGCCATGTTTGGAAGGGAATAATGTAGACGGCTGTCTTTGTTTGGGTATTGAATAATGGACATACGACAGCGAAGCATTCTGGGATTTAAAAAAAAAAAAAAGCCTTGCACAGAATGCGCTGATGCAATCTTTCATCGTCCTTTTCATGTGGAGTCATATTTTTTGGATGCACATTTAGAGATATAAGACAATAATTTTTTACAGAGAAAATATTAATATAAAATAATAATTTACAAATAACTAAAACATCAAAGTGTTGATTTTTTATTCTCTTAAAATTTTTAAATGAGTTATACAAGGTGTGGGATCGATATTAAATTTTAGGGTCCTGTTCAGCTTATGTTTTATAAGGTAGAAATATCGGAACTACCTTTGTTATAGTTCTGTTCAAAATACGATACTTCAACCAATACATGTAGTTCAAATCAATATGATGTACTAATAGTTGAATTCATAACAATGTTAAGAGCATCTCTAATAGGTTTTATTAGTACAATTTCTCTATCTTAGAAAGTCAAACATAAAATTTATTGAGAAATAATGTCTCATAATGATAGAAAATTGAAGTTTCTCCCAACAATGCTTTATGCGATCATAATCGCCTTGAGAGCCGATCTCAAAATATTCCTGAGAAGTAAACACGCCGGATTCAATCACCACTTTTTGTATTGTAATTACATTATTTATTTTTAGAGTCAATGTCGATGCCAATTCGATTGTTAATGGAGCAATCCATGTCACCCATGCTTATGGTCTAGGATGCACTTGGGTACAAATCGATCTTGATATAACTACAGAGCATTCAATGGTTCGACTTCATGTGATCTTGTTAGTCAACTCAAAGGTATGAAAACCAATTTCATGGATATTCTTACCTTGACATCAATATAACTTCGTTATCCATCTCTAATAAAACTAGCTTTGCTATAGAGAGAATGCCATGTCCAGCCTTGGAACTAGAGTGTGTCACAAGTGTACAACCAAAGGTAACCAGTAACAAATATAGAATACAACGTTTCGAGCTCAGATTGACCAATGAGAATTAAAAGTGACCATATAGAGTACAAAGTTTCAAGCAATCTCAAATAAAAAATGCTAGGTGGTAACTACGAAGTACTCTATAAATTGTTACACTATCAAATTAACTTTCGATCTAGCCTAACTTAAGTAACAATTTCATCGGCGTCACATCTCTCTTCATTTCGACTACCTAACTAACTTGACATGTGAAAGTTGAATATTCGATAATACAATTTCCCCTTCCTTCATTATCTCTTCCCTTCATTTTCATTTCCTTTGGTGGCTCTTGAGTACAAGGAGTGTCGAGATATAGTAGACATGACAAGGGCATAAAAGATGGTTGTATTAAGATTTTAGTTCTATCTGAAAATGTCAACATTTTTAAGAGAAATAACTTAAACCCTTATATGTTGATTATAATTTTGATATTAATCCCTTAAGAGGTTGAAGAATGGGTAGGGGAGAGACACGAATGAATTAAAGTCGAATACTCTTCTAACAAGGTACACGAGAAGCATAATGATTCAAGAGATTAGAGTTAGATCATTTTTCACTTAATGTACTAAGAAAACCATTGTAGCTTAAATTTTTCCAAAGGTTGAAACTATCAATTATTTATTGGGGTATTATCCCATAATCTATTAGCATACTTAAATGTTTATGGCATGTTTGACAATTTCCAATCCAGCTTCCAATTAGTCCGCAACGAAACATAATTATGTTCTTTTTTGAATGGAAAACTATGTCATGAGGTGTCCCACCCACACTGCACATAATCTGCATTGCAATAGAGTTAAAAGCAACTTTTATTTAATGATAAAAGCGTGCTGTATTTGCTCAAAGACGTGAATCATGTCTCCAGTTGATGTGATATCAATAATAAGTCTTAGATGAAATTGAAATTATGGAGTTAAAGTAACATTTTAACTTCGTTTTCTTCTCGATACCAGCCGTTCAATTATCTCCATTCACATTCCATCATAAGAGTGATTTTTTTTCCAGGCGAAATATCAAACTTTTCATTCAACTTGATCGTCATGCAGTGATGGAAATGATTAATTGTCCTTTTGATAACTTTTTTTAGGACATCAAATGGATTCCGCATGTAACTATCCAAAGACTTGGCTAAAGTACGAGTCATCAAGTCGTTGATTTAAGGGGGGAGTGTGCGGTTCAAAAACAATTTAGGTAATGTATTATTTAACTTGAAAAAAATATATAAATAAATATATTATATACGTTGAGAAAAATGAACATTGTTGTTCTGGAAATAAGCCCAACCCCCCTTCATTTAGAAAATAAAATTATGAGGACGATGATTGCCAATTTAAAGGACGAGTTAATTGGCTCCCAAGTTAGATCGGCCCAAGTCCGTTGTCATCTGGAAAGACATCATCATTGAGGATCTCAAACATGTCCTCTATATGATGACCCCACTACCTGGATAGTTATTTTCAGGATGACACATGGAACCTATAATATTAGTACCTTCTTGTCTAGTAAATCAAGAATCGTCATGATTATTTATGACCTAGGCTTCATGGTAGGCTATTTGGCCGATCTTTGCGACCAATCAGAGACCTCTGATATGAGTGGTTGCACATACTTCGAGGATGATACTATAAATGATGTGTCTCTAGATGGCTCAAACACTTGAACAAAAGCCTAAAATTAGGGGAAATCACCCCCCCAAAGGTCAAACTAAATGTATGCATCAAATACATTTCAAACATCAATCAATACAATTTGCCCTTCATTTTCATAAATTTAAGCAAGTGTTCTATTAAATTGATCTAATGTTGTCACATCATTTTTAATCATTAACAAACATATATTTCCAAGTATTTCTTAGTGGAAGTACTTTAGGATATTGCCCCTTCCTAGATTATTGTCGATAGGCATACTTTAAGTTGGTCACTAACGTTTAAAATCTTCCAATGTAATCACTTGAGTTAAGAATTGCTTGTAGTTTAATCCCTCCATCCCATTCTGTTTATGGGGCAAGTGATCAATCCTTCCTGTCAGAACTCACCTTTAAACTGATGCCAAATCCATTAAATGGAAGCTTCCTCTTATTGTACAATATTTTATTTCTTACGTTTGCAAACTGAATTGTAATAACATCCTAAATCTTTTTTCTGACTTTTAAAAAAATTACAGTATGTTTTTGAAAATGTTATAAGATTTATCATGTTACCATTATTTTAACAACATCAATAATAATAATAATAATAATAACAAAATAATTCTTGCAATTTATACACATGGTTAAAAATATGAATAATTTTTTTTTCTCTTTTAAAATTGATCCTCAAGCCCCCCAAAAAAAAAATATAAATAGGGACTTGAAACTTTTATTTTTCTTCTTCCTTCCACGATCTTAAGCTAGTTCGAAGCCCAACATGGGCCCAAATGCAAGAGTAGACCCAATTTACACCACTTGTGCCTTGGTTTTAGGGATGGCAATGGGGTGAGTCGGGGGATGTTGGGTCCGGGTCGGGGCAACCTCCCCTGGCCCGGCCCAACCGGGTAATTTCCCGTCTCATACCCGCTCCGTTAAAGGTGAATTATTCATTTTTTATTGTTTTAGTAATTCAATTTTTATAATTCATTTTATTGCTACATTCATTAAAGTAAGACAATAATATATTTATTAATTTTTAAAATTTATGAACTTATTTTCTAAAGCTAAATTATTCAAATATATTTGGTAAACTAAAATTTTTATTGTTCATCATATTTTTTAAATAATCCCAGTTGCCATCTTTTATGAGAATTAATGAAATTTCGTAGAGTTTTCCGTTAAAAGTATTGAATTCTTTTTTTTTTTTTAAATTAAAGATTAAACGGGACGGGGCGCCGCAGGGCGGCCTTGCTACCCGTACCCGCCTAAGTGGGTAATCTCCACTTCGTCTAGGACGCGAGCTGCGGGTAGTGATGGCAAAGAGCTGGCTAGCTGGCTCGGCCAATATAAGCACGAGCTCGGCCTTTTTTTTATTTTTTTTTTATTTTAACTATACACATTCTAAACCTTAAAAAAAACGAGCCGAGCAGGCTCCTCGGAGACAAGCCTCGCTCAAGCTCGATTGACACCACTAGTTGCGTCTCGCTCAATCTCGATTGACACCACTAACTGCGGGTATTGAATTTGATGGGTTATTTTGCTGTCCCTATGTGGTTTTAACGGGAGTTTCGGCCACTAAAAGCCTCGCGCGCATCTATGCCAGATTCTATGGAGTAAAACCTGATTACTCTCCGACCGGACCAGAGTTAAACATCCTCGCCTTTTCTCCAATACCTTCCTTGTAATTTAATCAACACGAAAGCCCATACGTTCTCATTTTGCTATGTTGCGCCATCCACTATCTTAGAATTGTTGCTATTTTTCATAAAGCAAAATATTTGACAAAAAGAGGAATGGGAGATCTGTGGGCATGGCTGATTTTCTTCTTCACGCTTATTGCTTTGCTTATTATACTTGTTTACCAGGTTAGTCGTACCTTAATGATGTTATTTACGCTATTATTGGATATATACTGTTAAACCCTTAAAAGGAATTTTTGGTTAATGCTTTAATATGGTATATGTATGGTCAATCCTTCTATACTGCCATGTAAAATAGAATAATTTAGTGCTTTGCTTTTGATTTTAGTGTATTTTCTTAAAGTTCAAAATGGAAACCTAGTTTAGCAAAAGTTGTTATCTGCTGATTGATTGCTGAAACATATTCTTATATCTGTGTTCCCTAATTGATTTTTTTTGTTCTTTCTGATGCTATTAGCTTATGAATGTGAATTTTGTGAGGGACGATGGTTTCGTTGTCTGCTGTAACAGTACTTTTGAGTCTTCTGTTATGATACTTGAAAGGAAATCTGGTTATAAATCAAATTAAGTAGGGTTTTCTTTGGGTACAATTTGTGGTCTGATGGATAATTCCTTGCTGCCGGTAATTATATTTTGAACCACGTGGGTTTCAAATCCATTGTGTTGAAGTTCTGATATACAAGACTTTGCATGATTGGATCTATATGAATTTCAAATTTTAAATCTGGTTGCAGTTGTGGCATCGAAGTGTGTCCAAATAATGGGTTTAAACTTGCATTGATTACAGTTCATGTCAATTTTGCGGTACAGTTCAATACCACCAATTGTAGTTTGGGTAATTTATGCATTGGAATTGAAATTAGTTTAAAATATAGCCTCGTTGCAGCGTCAGCATATGGAGTCGAGAGGATAAGGAATTTAATCATGTACATATTGAAAATGCCATAAATTAGCCATTTCTGCTTAAGTTTGCCTAATACTGTATTGCATAGGGCCACAAAGCGTGGATTAAAACATCCTTATTTGTTTCCGTGTCACGTAAATGGTTTGATACATGGAATCTGACTCTTAATATGCTGTGCAGCTTATGTGCTTGGCAGATCTAGAGTTCGATTATATCAACCCTTATGACTCTGCATCTAAGATAAACAGAGTGGTTTTACCAGAGTTCATCACGCAAGGGGTTCTATGCTTTCTCTTCCTTGTGACAGGGCATTGGGTTATGTCACTTCTCAGTGTTCCATACCTGTACTACAACGTGAGATTGTAAGTTCTTGTCAACTTCTCCTTGAAACTTAAATTAATTTGTCAACTACCTGCATGATAGTTGTTGTTTCATGGTACAAGTGGATTGTTGGTTTATGATCTATCAATGTGATAGAAGGCAGAGTAGATAAATGAAACTATTGTCAAAGGGGAAAAAAGAGATGATATTTGATCTTGAAGTCAGTCACCCAGTCAATCTTACAGGTAGTATATATAATTTATATGCTGTTTGATGCACTCTATGGCTTATGCTAGTTCTTGTTGATGTTATGTTGGGTTGATCTGAATGTTGGTGCTTCATAGAGTTGAACTGGACCATAGATAAATTGCACCATAACTTTTGCACTTGCAGTAGTCAATATAACCAATGTTTTTAGTGGTCATTATTGGAAAGCTGAGGTCCTACTTCTCCTTGTTAGTTATTTTCATTCTCATCCGCAAACATCTAAAGTTTCGTCTTGATTGACTTTTTCTGTCTATTCGGTTATTTGTTCAGTGCTTTCTTTGTGCGCGAAATGGTACTAAAGCAGATAGGATCATAAGAGTTGCAAGCCTTAAGTGTGTTATATTCAGCTTTATCTGTGGTTCATTAATTAGTTAGATTAGCTTTTTTTTTTTTGACAGTTCTAGACAAAAAATTGAACCACTCTCTTTGAATCATGATTTTCTTAAACCAGGTATACGAGAAGACAGCATCTTGTTGATGTAACCGAGATATTTAACTTGCTCAATTGGGAAAAGAAACAGCGGCTTTTCAAACTGGGCTACGTGATATTTCTTCTCTTCATGTCCTTGTTTTGGTGAGTGAAAATCTGCAACCTCTTCGATTACAACAAAGAGAGTTTACCTCCTCCGTTGTCTTAAAATACTCTCCTAATCACCGTTTTATTTGGTGTAGGATGATTTTCAATGCACTAGAAGACGATGATCATTCACTATAGATTGAGTCATCTGCAAAATATAACCAAGTTGAATGCTGTAACGTATTGAAGAATAGCAGCATTAACTTTGCTTGTCCGAGCACATTTTTCTCTTGTAATGATTGTAAAACTTTCATTTGTTATAGCAAGATCTTAAATTATCTGGATGCCTTTTTCCATCCAAATGGTTTCTCACATTTGAATTGATCTTTGAGAAACAAATTTTCCCCATTATAAGTTTGGATTCACTAATTGTATCAAAAACAGCTATGATGCCATCCATGACCTGGTTTTCTTCTATTTTCTTCAAGTTTTTATATTTGTAGTAATTTTGTTTCGATGTTAACAACTTTGGTATAATTTATTAACTCTAATTGAATTTTAAGAAAGAACATTTATATGGTGCTGTAGTTCACAATGAATGTGACTTTGTTAATCGTTTTACATTGTTTGTGGTAGGTTTGTCTTGTTTGTTTATAAGATCAATGAGTATTTTTGTAAATTGGTTTTAGAGATTCAACAAGTTTTCTACAAATATTAGGATTCATGCACGATTTTTTTTTTTTATTGAAAAAAATGCAACTAGAAATTAAAAGTGTCTCTTTTTTTGGAAAAAAAAAAAATTACTTTTGAGAGCCAAAACTTCGAAATAAAAGTAAATTTTCAATTTAGAAGAAACTAGTACCTCATGAGACTCAAATGAATCAAATAGTGCCTCAGTCATGTTCTTTGTATTGGCACGACTGTGATGGAAAAGCGATAATTGAATTTTTCAAGCCGTTGATTCTATTAACACGAACAAACATAGCACGAGGTTCTATAACCTAAAATTCTTTTTATTTTTGTCACTTCTTTTTAATTTTATATCAAAACTACTAATCTATCAAGTTTAAAAGTTGTTTGTTTAGGTGTATTAAATGTATTTGCGCAAGTGATCTTAGAACAGACATACGCTCAATTGAGGAGATTCTTGTTGTTGGCTGACTTCGAAAGAGTTATTTTCAGTGAAAATTTTGTTGGGGAAGCATATGCTAAGACCGGTTGGAAAGTTACATCGTTTAGAGGGCAAATTACCAATCTAAAATCCGTTTTTAATCTGTTCAAGGAACATTGATGTCTTTGTAGTGTAACCATTAAGAGCCCGTTTGATGATTTTTTGAAATGAATTTAGTGAAAAGTGGGGGTTTTTTTCAAGCGTAATTATAAAGTACAAAAAGTGTTACGGGTCTGCTCGAAAAATTATTTTTTTTTAAAAATGTATGATTAAAAATAAGTTTAGAGAAAATTGAATTAAAAAAAATCCATACCCAACATGGGCCGAGTGTGTCTTGGGTGTGTATGTTTTGAGACATGCGACATACAGACATAGAAGCCCTACAGACACTCACAAGGATGGGGTGAGTGGGTAATTTTTTTTTCCTTTTATATTGCAGCACAGGATCCACCCTTCTGTGAGGGGGTGTAAGCATTTTGTGAATTCATCTTCTGTACAAATGGATTAATCCTTATTTTTTTTACCTAAATTTCTATGAAATATTTCCAAGTCTCAAAAATAAATTGAATTGCTACGAGTTTCGGTACTTCATAGAGAATTGATGGGCCTGGCAATATAAAAGTCAAATCATGCTATATGTACATTGTCATTTACATTATTTTTTACATTGTGTCATATGACAACACACTATTGGTCATTTAAAAAAAAAAACAGTTTTTTCACCAATCAAATCTTGCCAACAATGATAATATCAAAGATGATGTACACAGCATTATTCATAAAAATCATATTTCAATCTCATTCTTGGTAGTGACGACCCCACCAGATTGTGCACATAACTCGCTAGATGTATGTTCCTTGAAAGTACGCGAGTGCGGGGCTTCGTTGCTTGTACTTAAGAACGAAGGAACCTATTAAACTTGATTATGTGTATGGAAGATACATAATATTTACATACATATTTTATGAAATTCACAACTTTTCAATCATACATGTCATCTACTTCTATCAAAATCTACTAAAACT
>CAIGRL010248637.1:0-11524 GCA_903798325.1 Fraxinus xanthoxyloides
TTTTGTGTGAGTTTTGTTGTTTCTATTTTCTTTTTCATCTGTTTGCTTTAAGTATGTTTTTAAAAAAATTGAAAAATGCGAAAAATACAAAAATATTTTCTTTATGGCAAACGACACATTGTTATGATTTTAAACGTGTTATGTATGACCAAGTAGCAATTATCTGTTTTGCACTATTATTTTCATTGCTTGGTTCGGTTTAACTTGGAGTATTGAGTATATGTGTTATTATGTAAACTTCTGCACTGCACATATTATGATCTTGTGAATGAGTCTGAACCGCGTGTGTGAGATTTGGGATGGTAGACACTTTTTAGTAGGTGACCTCGAACATGAATTGACCTATAGTTAGATGACCTATACTCATGATAGTCTCCCTATATTGTTGCATTGATGATGAAAAAAATATGGGTGCTCAATTGATTTATCTTATATTGTGTTTGAAACCTATTTGACTCGAGTAATTAATCCCGATGGGTTTCTCATAACCTGGTGCCTATGGTCATCTAACTTGAGTTAACCGACCTAAAACTCATTACATAGGTCAGTTTAGTCGCTTAATAGATAGAGTCTGCATATAAGATGTTATTTACGAGAATAGCGATAAAAAAATAAAACATGCTACAATTCAGGGAAATAAAAGAAATTTTATCATATATTTGAGTTTTTTTAGGTTCTAAAATTTATTCAGGTTTGACTTTCATCTGTAGGGATCATACTTATTTAACAAGTGATATTTCGCATGTCATTTCTCACAAATTTAAGGTTTTGAGTAATTTTCATGAGAAAATAGTAATATATAATACACATGATTCATTAATACACTTTACTCCATCTTGAACATAACTGCGTATATGGGAAAGTCGTTTTGATAACACTTGATTTGTGATTGTATGCTTGATTTTAACTTTTGAAGTGTCAAAAGCGTGAATTGTTTAAATTAAAGTGTTCTTTAGTTTTTTTAAAAAATGTTATTTTTCTTAATTTTTGAATTTTTGGTGATATTTCTATCAGATGGTGTGTCGTCGCCTATCGCTAGAACATGCTCGAGCGACAGTAGCAGAAGCTTATCGCTCAAGGGTCGCCCGAGCGACAGTGCGTAAGTTTGTCGGTTTAAGGGTTTTTCACGCACTTTTCACCCACGTTTCACAAATTCTCTCAATTTCTTTTTGCACACACTCAGAATTTCACATTCCCACTCATTTAACCTCGCCTAATCAACTATATTGTGCATCTAGATCATCAACACATTGAGTCTCAAAGGTAAAATTCCAAATTCTTTGTTTTTTGGCCATTTTTGCTATTTACATCGACTTTTTTAACGATTTGGCCATTCTTCTATGTGGGTTTTGTTATTACTCTTCATGTTTAGACCACGTGGTAGTTTATCATCACTTTTGCACGATCTTGCACAAAACATTGAGACTTTTGGATTTTTTTGGCATGTTTCATTGTGTATTGAATTTCATTGAGTTGATTGAATGTGTTGTGTGTTGGGTGAGATTTTGGTGAGTGTTGTATTGGGTTGTGGCCGGTGGGATGGTCGCTTTGATGTCTTTTTGATTGAGTGTAGGTTGTTCCTTGGTTGATCGACGTTGGTAGATTGACATTAGGATGCTTTGGTAATTTGTCGAGTATGGAGGGGTTTTTGAGGTTAGATATTTGTTGTTGTGTTAAGGTCACTGTGTGTGTTGGAGTTGTATGTTTGGTGACACCACATGGTGACGTCACGTCACCATGTCATGACATTATGTACCTACTTCTATACCTCATGGCATGTTTCATGTCTTCATGTAACTTACGTCTAGGAATTATTGCTTGTCATCATACATTCACGATTGGGCACGTTGCACGTTACTTTTCTTGCCTCGTTTCGCTTGCATTCACGCATGCCATGCATATCATGAGCTCATTTGTCGTTTATCGAGACTTTAATGGTTTTGTAATTCAATTCTTTCAGATGCAGCCCAATCTACTCTTAGTACTTCGACTGCGTTTAGTCGAGCAAGGTTCGTTTCTGCTGTGGCCCAGGATGTTTTTGGGTCAAGTTCTCTCTGTGTCCCGTACTTTTTGAGCGTGAGGTCATCATGTCTGACCTATCCCCTGACCTCATAGCTATCTTCACTTTACGGGGTTGTGAGCAGCTTTTAGTTGAGTTAACACCCCCTCCAATCTGTTAGTTTAGGAGTTTTACGCTAACATCCATGACGTTAGTGGCTCATCTTTTAAGGTTTTTCTTCGGGGTCGGGTTGTTAAGATTACTCCGGACGTCATTTCTAACCTGATTCATATTCCGAGATTCGTCCACCTCCTCTTTCCCTATTTGACTCCTGATTCTCTTCCATCGGACACATTAGTCCATTCCACGGTGCTTAACACACCGGCGGAGGGTGGTCCAGGTGCGATGCGCACTCTATCTTTACCCACTGACTGACGATCTATTGCGCATTGTGTGCATAAATTTGTGACCGATTTCTTATACTTCTTCATTATCTATGGAGAAGGCTTAATTCCTATATACCCTGCTGCTTGGCGATTTTATTGATCTGCCCTTCTTTTATATGCCAGTAGATCTTTAGGGCATTCAGGACCACGGGGGCTCGGGTTGGGCTACCTTACGCTTGTCTTATCTGTAGGTTAGTCACAGCCTTAGGAGCTAGCTTCCCCGAAGGGGTTCCGCGACGGGTTTCTCGGCCGATTGGCCATACCACTATTGCCCAAAGTAGGTCACATACTTCTTCTGAGCCTGCACAACCACAAGTTAATCCGAATGTACTGACTGATGCTATCGATGATTTGATTTCTTTTGACCATTCTGATTTTCCTTCTTTTTCTACTGCTCCGGAGTCCACCAATATTCCTTCTTCTTCTTCTTCGCTTCCTCTTCCTTCTGCATCAGTACCTCCTCTTCCTCTTGAATATGCTCCTTCAACATCTGCTCCTATTGACCCGTCAGTCACTTTTTTGGGACAGATGACCGTGCTTATCTAGCAGCAGACTCGTATGATGGTGGAGATCACACAGCTGTGTGCGACAGGTGATCGACTCACTGTCGATGTTGCTTCACTTCGAGGTGCTGTTGGATACGTACAGCATGGTCTCCGATGGATACGCCGTCACTGGGATGACAATGAGGTATCCGAGAAAAGGATAGATTCCGATGATGCCATGGAGCTGCTGGTGCTTCATAAATAAAAAGGAGGAGTATAATAGGCAATTTTGTTGATTGGATGAGTATGTATAGATTTTTTTGTGCTTACATGTTGTGTATGATTTTTTTGATATAATCAACATTTTGCTATATACATAAATTGATATCAAATTTTTTTGACTTATATTTGATGATTTACAATGTATGTTTGAGGGGTCGTTGGGTCAAACATAGATACATTTACAAATTGATATCATTTTATGTCTGAGGGGTCGTTGGGGTGAGACATAGATATATTTACCTACTACTTAAACACATTGAGAGTTTGTAGTAAGGGGGAGGACATACATATTTGTTTGAGTTCAATTTCGTTAAATTAAGTTTTTGATGTTTCTAAAGTGTCAATGTTTCGTTTTGGTATGTTGGGTTGCATTGATACTGTGTCTTAGTTTAGCTTGTGATTAAAAACTGAAAAATACGTTATTTAAGTTACAATTGCTTAAATGATACCTACAATTGAACTATTTGAGCTGTGATTATTCTTGATCCTATTTTTCACACATTTTACACAGGTATTTGAGTTGTCTATTTCAAAAAACAAGTACTGTAGAGTACGTTCATGACAATTTTTAGTTTAGGTTGTGTCATTATTTTGAGTCTGTAACTTTTATTTTATTATTATCTTGACATAGATTAGTGTTTTGTCACAAAATGTCAAAGGGGAAATTTGTTAGGTTTTAATTGATTTTGTAATTGACGAATTCTGTGAACAAAATGATTTAAATTGATAGAATGTAAAAATTCAAGGAGTAATGTGCAATTTGTTTAAAAGTTAGTTAAATAGGTCTAGAGTTTTGAGTTTGGAATAAGGAGGAAAACGATGCGTATTTTCGTTTGACTGTCGCTAAGTGTTGGCTCTAGGTACAAAAGCAGAAACATCGTCGCTAGACCGTCACCCCTCCTTCGCTCGAGCGACACACTGTCGCTCGACTGTCGCGGTTCCTCGCTCGAAACATGTTTATACGAAAAAATTTTATTTTACATTTTAAAGACTTTTTTCCCTTCCCATATTTTTTCTACCCTACCTATAAATATCAAACAGCCTTACAACGAGATTTGCCAAGGTTGAACAATAAGCAAACACTATGTTGTCAATATTATTTCATCTTCATAACTTTCAACCTTCATGTTTCTTTGAAATTCGTTCTTGGTAGTGAGAAAACATCAGATTTATAATTCAAATACCAAATCACTTCTTCCCACATATCTGTTAGAATTGCTGAAAATCGAGGAAGGTAACTGGAGTTCCAGTTGGTGAAGAACGGACTGTTCTTTGAGTTCCACGTGAGATAAACAATTCCACAAAGTTAGGAGTTGATGCAAGAGGGTTGATTCTAGGATAGCTTTGAAAATTGCAGTTGGAATTGGTGCAGGAGTACAGAATTCAGGAGAGTTGTCGAAATTGCAATCAATAGATCAGTTAGTACGTGTCGTCGTCTAGTTTGGTGGACTATAAGTCATGAATAATTTATAGTAGATTGTTGACCGGTAAAGTACCCCGGAGTTTTACCTAGTTAGGGTTTCTCCATCATCATTCTTGTATTTTTACTGTTTTACTTAATAATTATATGCATTGTAGTATTTAAACATAGGATTAAATTGACTTGATTGAATAACCATCTAAAGACAGTTAATTAGTGACTTGTTGTTAATTAATTAATATTTTTGATTCCGTATAAAATACATATTCTCCCATCTAGGTATTGTTAGAGTTGAACAGCATAAATTTCAAATAGAACTCACATTTACCGATAAAAAAAAACATGTAATCCTACTTTTGGATATGAAGCCAAGAACACAGTTAAGATGAGGTCCTTAAGGCGGCTATCTCAAGTTCAAGGATCCCCTACCTAGATACTCCCCATCCATTCCCCTACTCCTAACCTTACAACTCAGGGGAAGATAAACACACAATATACGTCAAAATTTGGCATTAATTGATCATTCAAAAAGGGAGGCACTATTTTCATCCATCATTCTTATATATCTATAATCAATTTATATATACTTATTAATCTTTTAGAAGTACTATATCCATCCATGTTGCATTCCACTATTATCATTATTATTGTTCATTTAAACATTATATATCTATACCACTTTTATATATCATCCACAAAACTTAACAAAAAGAAAATGAACATGAATGAATTTTATGTTTACCGCATAAACTCTTGAGAATTTACAAAATTATAGAGGTTATATCATGTGAGAAATTGTAGTAAGCAATAATTGGAAGTTTGTTCAATTGGAATTCAGTAAATTTATGTAATTTTTAAAATATAATTTTTTTTTTTGAAAAGTAAATAGGTATATAAAAATGTTGAACGAAAATAGTGTCAACCATAAAAAAATACAAGACCTAGGCTTTCAAGTCTAAACTCAATATCATAGGAAATAAAAACAAGAATACAAACAGTTGATGTATAATCAAGTTTTGTACAATTTCTTGATCTCCATACACAAAATCTGCACCATCCCTATCATCATTGCCTCCATACCGGCCCTTTATAAAATCTCCAAGAACGCCTCAATCATTGTCATGACTACTAAAAGAAGAAATTTTGATTATAAATTACATGAATAAAAGAAATTTTGATGATTTAGGAAACCAAGATTTTTAATCAAGATGAAAGCGAAACCTCCGCTAGAACTAGCGGATGGAAGAAAAGAGAGAGAGAGAGAGAATCAAGAAATATATATATATATATAATCTAGTTGTACAATTAGTTTGACAAATAGTGANATATATATATATAATCTAGTTGTACAATTAGTTTGACAAATAGTGAGTTGTCAAGATTCACGTCGTTCATTTAAAAAATAGTTTTTAAAATGGATGACTGTAATAACTGTCAAGTACTGAGTTGTAAAGAAAATTATACAAATAGGATAATTATTTCCGATAAAGGGAAAATGATACTTGTACATCCTGAAGTGTACACTCGGGTTTACACCCTCCACGTGAAAGGAGTCTGCACAAAATAAATTGTGCACCCAAATTCACACCCTTACGTACCTGTAGTATCTCCCCATGATAAAGATTGAAAGGGACATGAAAGGTGGAAATGGGAATTCTAGATTTGGGTTTTGCCCTTCTACACCAATAACTAAAGATGGGAAGAAAACAATACAATAGGGGTAGTCAAAAATCACGCCATCAATAGTTGTTTAGCAAAGGATTGCCCAGTTGCCATTTATTGAGTGTACACTGAGTGGTGTGCTGTTCAATTCTAAGAGGTTGAAATGGAAATAAAGCCAATCATTCTTTTAATTTTTTTATATTCATTTTCGGCCATATATTTTTACAATAAAATATTTTAAACATAATTCAAAAAAAAAATTCCCAAACGGTTGGTTTGACAGCATTTTTGAGAAGAAAGAATTTTTGAATAATAATTTTTTGAATAACGTGTAGTTAAAAAATAGCAAAAAAAAAAAATCTGAATTTATATGAAAAATATTTTATTGTGAGAATATGTGAGTTGAAGATAAGTTTGAGAAAAAAAATCGAAATAATGGTAAACAAATAGGAGCTTGAGGTGGACCATGGATGGTTGTTGGGGTTAGGGTTGAGGAGGGTATTCTTAGGTCAGTAGTTACTTTCGATTTGGGAGAGGAATGAACGACTTCTCTATTTGTGGTTGCCTTGTTCTATTTTTGTTAGTTTTGACTAGTTTGTATATTCTATTTTGTTGTAAGTTGTAGAGTTGCGTGTTTTGGTTTGGGATCCTTGGCTACAAAGAAGATGAAATTTTTTATTATTAGTCACAGTTGAATTTGTATTGTACGTTGTTCGAAATATTTTATATATGTTATAAAATAATATTTGTGGATATGAGAGTATAAAAAGTAATTAATGCAAGTTGTTTATGTGAAATGAACTTTTGATTCAAATGAAATAAAAATTTATTTGTGAAATAATTTAAAAAGTTGAGGAAGTCAATTAGAATAATTCCTCCATTTACCATGTTGATATGGACTAAACATCCAACAATTACCATCATTTCTTCATATTCATTTAATATGCATTGAATATATTAATTGAAATTGTTTATTATAGATATGCATTATATCCCTCATTTACCTTCTTTGTATCTTAACATTTATTGAATAAATCGATTGGAAGAAAACTCTAAAAATATTCATCTTTTGTTCCAAATTTTTTTAATGAATTTAATTTGATGTCCAATCAAGTTGTATGAATCTTTCAAATGTACATTAACCATAGCTAAATAATTGATAAAAATTCATATAATATTGTTCAAATGATTAAATAAATCATATACATATTAAAAAAGAAAAGATAATGAATATGTCAAATATGATTAAATAAATTAAATACATAATGAAAAACTAAAAGTAAGATAACGAATGTGCCAAACGTTCATTCATCGTAATTAAATAGTTTACAAAATAATTAATGATAATATTGTTCAAATGGTTTAATGATTAATAAATTAAATATATATTGAAAAACGAAAAAAGTATGGTATTATTGAAATAATTAAATACATATTGAAAAATGAAAAGTAAGATATTACTGAAAGAATTGAATTATAGTAAATATAGAATCGTCCAAAAAATGATTCTAATTTGATATGATATTTAATATATTCTAAATTAATAAAAAGATTTAAAATTGTAATATTTACTTTATCTTTTGTTTTTGTCCTCTGTATTTTTTAGAACTTATTTTTCTTAAATTCATTTTCAAGTATATATTCTTCAAATAAAATAGTTTTGTACATGAATTCATTCATTTTCCCTACTTTTTAATTACATGTTCTCTTGAAAATCTAATTTGTCGCAAAATTTATTCTCAAAATATTTATATCACACTTAGAGCCCGTTTGGTGTTTTATTTCAGCTTTTTATTTTGAGTTCATTTTTTGTTTTCTGCTTTGAAGGCCTGTTTTAAAATTGTTAAAAGCGTGTTTAGTTTGTCATTTTGAAAAATTATTTTTCAAAATAAAAAACTAGAAGACAAGTTTGGTTTGAAATTTTGAAAAATTGTTTTATGACATTTTATTCGATGAACTTTGATTATTAAGTAAAAATAGAACAATTCTATGTTAATATATCATTAAATAATATATACATTTTAAAGTTGGTGAATTTTACATATTTATTCTTGCTGCAAAAGTAAAATAACAATAAATAATAAATTGAGTTCAAAATATAGGAAATAAATGATGTCTATGTTCATTCAAATTTTCTTTTTTGAATTTTTATGTAAATAATCATTAAGAGTTTGAACTATTTTTATTTTTTTTTATAATTTTTATTGTTCTAAAAATTTTTATAATTTTATTTATCAAAATTTTTAATTTTTAACTTATTGAGTTTTAATTTTTAATTTTAGATATTTTTTAAATATTTAAATAAAATGTATTTTCAGAAATACCAAACAAAACCGGTTTTCAATACTTCAAAAAACTGAAGCTTGAAAACAGCAAAACCGTACATACCGTTAATTGCTTTGTATGTTTTTGTTTTAAGTAGAAGTATAAAATGGACGAAGGGATGTGAATTGTGATTAAGTGAAAGTGTTGAGAATGTCTGGTGTTAAAAAAGTTGAAGGTAAATTAGCCCTTATTTGACATCCTTAAAAATTTAAAAACATAAGGGCTTTGTTACATGTACATTAAAGATTACATCAAATGTTACATAATGTACATCAAATGTTACATGAATGATTACATAATGCACAAATGACATTAGTCATGTGGCCCCTCGCAGTTTAACAAGGTCCTTAAATATTAGTAAAGGATGTCAAACATGGGCTTGGTGATATTTTGAAAAGATTAGGAGTCAAATTTGCAAGAACTCTTTGATTAATGAATAATATTATACGTACATTTTGTCCGATATCATGGTTGACATTTTCCCTATATCTAGGAAATTTGTGCAGTAATGTGATGAATGAGTATGAATTCAAAATTAAGAGTATAAATATTGTCACGTGGAAGAATATAAAAAGGAGAGTATAAATATAGCATAATTGTTGATTAAATTACACCTTTCATGGCTTCAAGCTGTCCGATGCCTCCATGCACCATGTTATCATCATTCTCACTGCTAGTAGTTTCACACTAAAAATCCTCTAATGTGGTAAATGTCTCACACTACCTCACTCAACCCCACTAGAAAAAAACCTTCTTCTTTTTTTTCCACCACGCTCAACTTGACGATCTCCAAAAGAGTAGCTTAAAGTTTTTACAGGACATGCCGAATTCGAATCGGAGTTCTAAGATCAAGTCTCTCATTCTAATACTAGTATATTAATGATGCATCTGGAAGAAAAAAATCTTTAATTCTCGTGCAAGAATCGAGAAATATATGAATCCGCTACTAGATGAAAGGAAATATACACGAAGAAGAATTAATTGTTTTCATATTCTGTTCTCTAACAATAGCCTAGTCATCGAATTAAAACCCTAGAACTTTAAAATTTTTTGATACCCTTTAGCCTTTCAAAGCCAAATAGAAGTAGAGAGAATTGAACAATCAACAAGGATTGCTCTCAGGAGGATTGAGGAGTTCGGGCCGGATCTTGGCCCTACAAAGAGGACAAACCGGGTGCTTAGACAGCCAAGAATCAGCGCACATTAGATGGAACCCATGGTTGCAACCGGGAATCATTCTAGCCAGTTGATCACTCTCGATGTCGTCCAAACACACCGCACAATCAGTGCCCAGAACCAAATCTTTTCCGGTGACTTTTGGGAGCTTTTCAAGATCCGCGGTGGAGAGACCCGTCCCTTGACCGGGCTTTACAGGAGGCCGGAACTCCAGGTTGTTGGAACCGGCACCGTACCATGGCAAACAGACGTAAACCAGGAACACTGCACTCATGCCCGCGCATGGTAGAAAGAGTACAAGAAACACTGAAAATATCATGTTTTCCTTTCTTTTCTCTTTCTACAAGGGTATTCAAGAAAGAGAATTGGCTATAAATCTAAGGCGGCTGGAGCGTGATGCACGCCATGGCTCAGTTTGAAGGTACGAGTGTTGTGTGGAAATGGAAGGGTTTATATATGGGGTGGTTCCGTGGTGGGGAAGGATTTAAGGGATCGTTTGGTTGAATGCAATGAATGGGGAGTAGGGTAGGGTTAGGCAGTGAGGTGATTTGGAATATTTAACTAGAGGTCACCCAACTTATTAGCTTATTTCATAGTCAGTCATCAAACTTCATTCTGTTTTAAACTAATCATATAACTTATGCTTTGTTACAATTTGACCATTCCTCTGGTCCCTCTACTTAAAACTAATGGTTCGTCCCATGTTCAAATCTTATAGCTATAGTTCCAAAAAAATCAATTCGAGTTGGTTGTTTCCTTTCTCATTTCATAAGCAATGAAAAATATCAATATTTCAAAAATCAATTTGAGTATCGAATAAAAGGAAGGGTTAGAGAGTTGATCCAAGTCGAACATGTGGTAAAATAAAAATTAGATATATAAATAGAAATAGAAATAAAAATTAGGGATGAAGTGACCTTATCCATCTGGGGGAGAATCGGCAGGTTTTAACGATTAAAGGGGTCGATGTTAGATATGAATGTGCCGTATAGTGGTTATTATTATCTAATTTTTATCCTATTACCGTTTACACATTTGAGTCAATTCTTGATTTTATTTTTCTAGTTGAACTGGTTGGTCAAATTTTATTTTTCGAACATTTAAAAGTTATACATTATAACACTTGTCACTTTGATTGAACTGTGACAAAACGCGTTCTGATAAATAGGGCGGACTATCAGTTTCAATACATAAATAGGGTGATTATTTGGAAATAAAACAGCGTTTGAAACCACAATGAAATAAATTTACACATGGAGATTTTTCTAATGAAAATCTTTCCATATAGGTTATTGGGCTAGGAAATGCAAAAGTGTAACGGATATTAATGGGGAATGAAAAAGAAGCGAAACAGAAAAAATTGAATTTAATGAAATACGTAGTTAAAATAAAATTTTAATTTTGATTTAAATTTTTATTAACTTCTTAAACCACACCAAACAGGAGCTAAATACACTTGATTAATATATTTTACTATGTTTACATTTTTCTTTTTAATTGAATATAATTTATTGCGTCCTTGTTGATTTTAAATATTCGTGGTGTGAATGTTAGAGCGAACTTTTGAACGGTGTGGTGTTCGAATGTCTCTAATGGCCTATTAAATACATGTAATGTTTGGTCATCTGTCATTATGATGTTAACTCGTGCTTTGTTGCATTCCACATAGTGATGGCAAAAAAACCCGCCCCGCCCCGAATGAGGCGAAAAAAAACCCGCCCCGACGGGT
>CAIGRL010248714.1:0-14861 GCA_903798325.1 Fraxinus xanthoxyloides
ATTTCGTTGACGGGTCCACGGGGCATCAAACCAACGGTTTCTAAAATGCGGTTTCGATTCGATTTTTCGACTTGGCGGTTTTTGCTTACAGCCCTAGGTACCACTATACAATCAAATTCTAAATGCATTTTACTTGTACTAGTTCATTGTACGTGCAACATGTTGTATGTCTACATGTAATAAGTTAATTATAATAATTTGAATACACTATTAGAAAGTAGGAAAAGTCTCACTCGCTTTGATCAATCAATGAATATCATCATTGAAAAGTCGACACAAATTTCAATTGATTTATTTTTAATCAATCATTGCCTAGTGCATTTATGTATCTCTGGAAATAATGGGGGTATATAATGACTAGCAAGAGGGCAATTCAAATGTGACGGTCATCGGTTCGTTTCCGATAGCTGGATTTTCATTCATTTCTTTATTCAATTTTTTAACGATTAATAATGTCCCTTTGAAATAAAAAAAAAAAATATTGAAAAAGTGCCTTCCCTCTTTTCCAATATCCATGAGTTTATTTAATTATACTTCCAGCCAAGCGTCAAGGAGTGCTAGACATTTGGTAATTTTTGGAAATATACGGACCCCAATTTTTCCACCACGGCGTGCATATCATGTCAACGCTAGACATTCAAATTAATAATATAACAAGATAGTTGTGTATATTTTCCTAAATTCGAAATTGGGAAGACCTCAATGATTTTAACATAAACATAAAATTCAAATCCTATAATAATTCAATTACATGTTCCAACAACAATTAAAAAAATTAAACGTAAATAATTAATTAAACTTATGAGGAGGATGTGCATATTAATAACAATTCATGGTACATGTAATGCTTTGCCACCTAGGCTTCCACATGGCTCAGTCGACCCACTGAAACACCTTCTGTTGAAGCCATGTGGCATCTTATGTGGAGTAAGATCTACCAGAACACAGACAATCTAACTTTCTGAAGCCCACTCATGTCGAAGCAACTCGTAAAGCTAACCCCTTTCGAAGCTCCTACTCTAAAGACAAATATGAGATCCAAACGAAGCTTCTTTATCGAATTGGCGATATCCAACGAAGTAGAATGCCTAAAGTTGGTAACGATCTACATTTGAAAATCTTAAATTTATAAAATCCTTTTAGAATGATTGATTGTATTGTTGTAATGAATTAAAAGGACAATATTGTCATAAGTTATGGGGCGATCGCCTCCTTTTTGGGGGCATTTAATGCGCCATAGGCTAGTGAAGACAAAATTGAAACCTAAATTATAATGCTTTGATGAAGGAGATGAAGTCACGTGTCCTCCCATCCAATGGTGACTATTTCACATGTAATACTATAAATATCCCCCATTGTGTCATTTGAGGGTAATGAAAAGGTATTTACCACAAGCCATACATTCTTTTTCTTTTTGATTAATCTTGGGTTTTTAGAGTTTGATGTAAGATCTTGATTTTAAGTTTGACTCTTAGCGGTCGTTCATTATAGTATTATTTATCTCATACATTTCGCCAAAACCAGAATATTTTTATCTCGTGTTATAAGGCTTCTCCCAATTCCAAACTTGTCTTATTGTCGATTGATAATCGTTTCATGCATGTTGGAATTAGCTTAAGAGAACGTGAGTGGGCTCGATAGAGATAAGAGCATGACCGTGTACCTTAAACTGGTGATGGATTTACTCCCATTTTTTGATAAATTCAAGTTAGCTCATATCACGTGTTTGAAAACGCTCACACCGATGCCTTGTCCAATAAAGCTAATAGCAAAGACTCAAAACTACTAATGATTGTGCCGATTGAACACCTCTCAAAATCTTCCACTTCTAAAGGGAAAGAGGTAAAGTTGGTAGAAGGAACGCCTACATAGATATAACCTATAGTGGCCTTTCCTAAAGGTCAAACTCTTCCCAACAACAACTTAAAAGAAGCTTACATACTTAAAAGAAGGCCAGCCCACTTTGTATTCCAGGATGATGTGCTCTATAAAAGAGTTTTCTCCTTGTCCCTCCTCCCGTGTGTGGGAGGGGGAAAGTTCCCTACATCCTCCACGAAGTTCATGAGGGAGTTTATAAAAATCACACTTAAGGACTCGTTCTGGCACAAAAAGCACTATTGCAAAGGTATTATTGGTCCAATTTAAAGACGCGATCCAATTTGTACAAAAGTACGATAAATGTCAGCAATGCTCTCCTATCCAGAGACAACTCTCCTAAAGCTCCTGTTATTGTCAAATGGGGGATTGACCTTATAAACCATTTACCCAAGGGTAGGGATAGTGCAAACTTTGCTATAGTCACCATTGATTACTTCACAAAATGAGTTGAAGTCGAGTTTTGGCCAAGATCACATAAGCCAACAATTCTAAGTTCCTGAGAAAAATATAATATGTCGGTTCGGAATTTTCCATTCAATTGTCTCAGATAATGTGCGTCAATTTGATAACAAAAAGGTCAGGGCCTGTGTGAGAAACTTGGGATCAAGAAGCATTTTTCAACACCTCACCACCCTCAAGCAAATGGACAAATAAAGGGTGTAAAAGAACATTAAATATACTTTGAAAAAGAAAACTTGACATCTCCAAATCAGCATAGGTCAATGAACTGCCACAAGTATTGTGGGAAATCCGAACTACGACCCGACACTTATGGATAGAAGAGTTGGATGGGAAAATGCAACCTCGCCCATAAAACATAGAGCATCTTAGAATTTACTATCAATGAATGGGTTTTACGGTTGGAGGAACCTTTCCATACCTTGTAAATATTTTGGAATTATTCAATAAAAGTACGTTTCTCTAATATATCTAAAACACAAGCCTCCCATGAAAAAAGGTGAATTTCATGGGAAAAACCCCTGCATGGATGAATCATCCACCGTGTAGGGAAGTAAGGGAACTTCGAAGAAGAAGATTGATCCTAAAAAGAGATTACGTCATAGGTTCTCCGAGGAGTACAACACAAGCCTCCTATGACGAAACTAAACTTTATGGGAGAAACCCCTAAATAGATGAACAATCTACCATGTAGGGAAGTGTGTGCGCCTTAGAAAAGAAGATCAGATCCCAAAAAGGATTACCTTATTGGTTCTCCGATATGTACAACACAAACATCCTATGACGAAACTAAACATCGTAAGAGAAGCCCCTACATAGATGAACTGTCTACCATATAGGGAAATGTGGGTGCCTTAGAAAAGAAGATCAGATGCCAAAAAGAATTACCTCATTGGTTCTCCGATGTGTACAACACAAGCATCCCATGACGAAACTAAACGTCATGAGAGAAGTCCCAACATGGATGAACTATCTACAATATAGGGAAGTGTGGGCGTTTTGGAGAAGAGGATTGAAACCCAAAAATGAATTACCTCATGGTTCTTCAAGGCGTACAACATAAGCCTCCTATAACAAAGCTGAACGCACAAGCCCCTCATGATGAAACTGAACGTCATCGGAGAAGCCTCTACATGGATGAATCATCCGACATGTAGATAAGTGGGGACGCCTCGGAGAAGATGATCGAATCCCAAAAGGGATTATCTCATTGATATTTCGAGTTACTCGATGAAGTCGAACGTCACGAGAGTGAAAATAACATTAAAGCTAAACGTGTTTGAAGATTAGTTATGTTACATCTGTTGGAAAGATATTCACTTTTTAGAGATCATTATATTTACTTCAATTTAGCTTGCAAGTTATATTGTTAAAGTTATGTACCTTATGGAGGTCCCAACACTTGCAAGTTATATTGTTTGAACCTTATTTTGCAAGTTACATTGTTTAAATTATTACTGAAGTCCTAGCTCAAACAAGAAGATAGAGAAACATGTACTTCATTAATTAAGAAATTTGTATAATGGAAAGCCTTAGCCATTACATAAGGGAAAAACATTCCTGTACTATATTGGAGGTGGTAGGGCATCAACGCTTCCGTAGCAGGCACTTTAGCGACTGGGGCTTCTTGGTCTATAGCTTCGTCCTTAAGAGCACCCTCTTGATCTTTTGTTTCCACTGCGTCATCAGCTGGGGTTTGAGGCACCTCATCCATAAACTCTACTCTCAGTTTAGAAGCATTGAGTTCTGGGTAAAGCCTTCCTACCGTGTCCTCTACATCAACATAGGCAAATCTCCTCCAATGGGCACCTCCATCGATGGAAGTTGGCAATGTAATCCTTTACTGCTTTATCACCTACTTTCTGAGCATTAGCCTCGGCTTACTCAACCTCCTTCACATAGTATCTTATTAGGGTCTCCAGAATCCCATGGCATCCTTGACCCAACGTTCTCTAAATTGGTATTCTCCAAAGCTTCGGTCGTTAGCTTCTGATGATTGTTTGAAATTTCAACCCCTTTTTGTCAAGGAAACAACCTTGCACTGAGATTCATGGACATCCAACGTCAATGCTTTGATCTCCGCTAAGGCAGAATCCAACTTAACTGGCTCTTCAGCTCACTAGTTCCTCATCTCTTCAACCTCGGATTTTATTTTCTTCATGTCCTCTTCCATTAAGGCCAACTTTTCAACCGACTCTTGGTCGCCTTTCTGAATATATTTTAGCACTTCGACACTCAAGGGCGACCCCAAAAGCCCTAACTCTTTAGCTTACCATGGTCTCCGTTAGATCCCCTCTATCGTAGGTAGAGACATAATTTTGCCACCTTTCAATCGAAAATTTATAGAAATTAACAATAGCACTTGGAGCCTTAGGTGGCAGCATCTCCATTACTATTGGGGCAATCTCTTCACCTTGCCCAACCAGGAACCTTCTAGACTTCCGAGGGGTCCTCACCACTGGTGCCTTTTTTTACAACCTTCAAGGTTTGCTCTACCTCTTTTGTAGTCTCTTTACTAGCCAATTCAGGCTTGAAAGCCTTAATTGCATTGAACGAAGCCTGCATCAGCTTCAGAGGAGGAGGTAGGGTCTGCTTGGCAGATGGGGCAATGGTAACGTCTAACTTGCCTAAAGAAAGGCCGGAGCTATGAGTTAATTTTATTTTCTTTTGGGGCTTTTCTAACTTCCCCTTGACCTTATTACTTTTCTAGGCCCCTTCATCCTCATCCTTCTCAACATGCTCCTTGCTGAGGCGTCCTAGCTTTCCCCTGACATGCTTCACACCTCTAGAGGAGGGCTTTAAAGCCTTAGAGTTCACTGTGGACGTAGTTCTTAATATCAAAGTCATGTCAGGGGTGAGGTACTTCTTCCTCCCAAAGCATCTGCAACAAGTGGAAATCATGTTAAAACTTAAGTATTGTGTATCAAACAGAAGGCCCTGAAATTTATCTTTAGAAGCCTTTAATCCGAAATCCAGAAAGAATTTACTTAAGTCGTTTCGGTGTTCGAAGTGATGTGATCTTTGTGGGCTTTGTAGATGTCTTTGATAACATCCCACTTGGCCTGGGAAAGTTCGAAATGAGTCTCTGAAACTGCAAAACAAAGAACATTAGATAGATGTTATAAATAAAGTACAAGTTCCAAAAAGAGAATTTCATGAGCTTTAGAGTATTGGGCCGACACAATACAAGCAGGGGCATTACCCTCCTCAACCATCCGTCATTTGTCCTTAACCTAGTACCACGACTCTTTTCAGCCCTTTATTGCGGATGGCAGACCCGCCACAAAGGGACATGGGCCTCCCAAAGAGTCATGTAGTACCATCCTTTGGACTCCCTTTTCCCAAGTATTTGTGGTTCAAAAAGTGTTTATAAAACATGAAGGGGCATGTCATCGCCAAGTGAGTTCTCTTTAGGGGTGACAAAAAAATTCACTGGCTCTGCCTGTAAAAGTCCGAGCCAGGCTCGGTCGAGCCCCATTTTTGGGTGTCAGCCCAAGCCCGGCCCGACCCATAAGAGCAGCATAAAAAAAAATTAAAGCAACATTAAATGAAATTCGGCTCCACAAGCAAGGGAAGATGTCCATAGCCAATAATGTAAAAATGAAAAAAAGATGCAAAGTTGAATTTCTCCTAGTTTGGTCAATAGAATTTAAATTAAAGCAACAAATTAGTAAGAAATAAAATAAATGGCGTGAGCCCAGATGAATACTGTGAGAAGTGAGGTGATAAACAATGATATAGAGAATTAAGAAAATGCATAGAATAAATGCAGTTAAAGTTCTTCTTCAAGAACCAAATTTTAGAGAAAGAAAAAGGTGATGCTAACAAGTGAGAATGATGACAAGTATCACAGACAAATGGCTTCGCGCTTTAACTTTTACATTAAAACTTAATTATTTTTTATACTAACTAAAAATAACTTTATTTGCAAAATAGGAAAGTTCAAAATTTTCAGCTTTTATTATTTAGAAGTACTATTTATTTTAGAATTTTACATAAATGCGGATTTGGATCTCCACTTAGTCCAACGCTCTTAATAAAACCCGGATGGAGAATTCCATTTGTACAGAAGATTTTTCTTCTGTAAAATTTACCGACACACACAATGACGAGATGAGTGGGTGTATGTTATGTCATTTTTTTATTGATGCGGGATCCACCAACGTATGTATTAGTAAGTTTTCTGTAAAAAATAAAATAAAATTAAAGCAACATTAAAGATTAGTATACCATTAAATAAAAATCGCAAAATTTACGGTAGCCAAGATAATATTTCGAATTAAAAAAAAAAACAATCAAGCCTGCTCGGCCCACTAAGGCTAGGGCCGAGCTAAATTTTTTTTGCCAGGCTTTGCTCAGCTTGGTTTGGGCCCAAAAAAGCTCGAATCGTGCCCGAGCTTTTTTTGACTCGGACTCGGGTCGACTAATTGACATACGTAGGTCCCTTTTCAAAAGAAATATGGCCCGACCAATTGCTCCATCCATTTAGCAATAATTAGGTGGGACCTAACATGTAGGACATCAGCACCACTCTAAAAAATAAAATGGGTACAGAGGTAGAAGTACACCCGCCCTACATAGAAACTCACTAATTGTCATACATCCAGGCCTCGGATAGCAGGCACGTTCGTAGGATTTGGGTACTAAGAGTTCTATGGAGTTTGGGATTCTATATTTTCCCTAATCTCAACAAACTTTGTAAAGGTCATTGTAGATGGAAATCTTGCAGCTTCCCACCCCGCCTCATAGTCAATGGGATCTTCACTCATCGCCCAATAACCTCTATCTGATCCCCCATGAGTAGCTTGGTCCCCAACCCTAGAAATGATGACCCTTCTACCGCTAGCACTCAACTCGAAAATCATTAAAATCAAACAAACAAAAGATGGAAAGGATAAGAAGAGAAAAAAGTTTCAAAGAAATTACCTAAATAAAAGGAAGCTCTAGGAATGCGACGTCGTCGTAGAACGAAAATAACTGGAAATTTTTTCTTGATTGCTAGAGAAATTTAGAGATGTTTTCAAAGGTAAAAGAACTGATATGAGGACCATGATTTTAGCTTTTATGGGAAGAAAGGACGAAGCTCATCAATTGGATCTAGATCTACTTCATTTGAAGCGTTTATTTTAACTTTATCTGAGGCGTTGAATTCAAATAGTTTTTGTTATAACACCTCAAATTGATGCGTGTCTCTCACGCATGAGCATCAACGCATGGATCTAAACTTGCAATAGTGTGGTCATCATTGCACATTCAGTATGTAACGGATGTACGTGTATTGGAGGTTGAAACGCCTCAATTTTCTCTCCTTGGTAACGTACAAAACATCAAATCATTGGCACAGTTCTCAAAACAATACTTTATGGACAACATAAAAAAAAAGCCTTAGCAGTTCATCATTTCCCTATTTCAGCTTAAAAGGGAAGTTTCAACTACTTTCAAAAAGAGAACCTCAACAACTCAACCATTCCATGTTTCGGCTCAACAAAGAAATTTCAGTTACTTTCAAAATTCAGTCATTCCCTACTTCGGCTCAACAAGCAAATTTCAACTACTTTCTAAACAAAAGCTTCAATAGTTCAACCCTTCCCTGCTTCGTCTCAACAAGCAAAAGAGCTTTAGTAGTTCAGCCTTTCCCTACTTCAGCTCAACAAGGAAATTTTGACAACGCATGGAGCTTCGACATTTCAGCATTACGTAAGGATAGGACGCAAGAATTAGGTTTAACTTCGAACTCCAACTATGTATCAACATCTATACTTGGGACTTGGGAGACTATTGTGTTGGTAAAAAACCTAACTGTGACAGAAAACATGCTTTAAAGAAATTTGGCTCGAGACAGAAGTCCACGCATAACATGAATAACCATACATGAACTTGAGAGATTATTGTTATGCTTTGCCACCTAGGCTCCCACGTGGCTCAGTCGACCCATCAAAGCACCTTCCGCCAAGCCATGTAGGATCTGACGTGGAGTAAGATCTACCAAAGTCAAGATAATTAGACTCGTCGAAGCCCACTTATACCGAAGCAACTCATGAGACTAACCCCTTCCAAAGCCCTTATGCTAAAGGCAAATTTGAGGTCTAAACAAAGCTTCTTTATCGAAGTGGCAATATTCAACGAAGTAGAATTCGAGGCTCAACTAAGGCTGGTGACGATCCATGTTTGAAGATCTTAAATTTATGAAATCCTATTAGAATGCTTGATTGGACTATTGTAATAAGTAAAAAGGTCATACAATTTGCCGAGACTCGAATATTGTATTATTTGTCTCATACAATTCGTCGGGACTCGAATATTTTTGTCTCGTATTATAAGGTTTCTCCCACGTCCAAACCTTGTCTTATTGTCGATTGACAATCTCAAGCGTGTTGAAATTAGATTGAAAGAACAGGAGTGGGTCCGATATCTATTATCCACGTCAACGGTGCAAAGAACAAGGTCAACAATACCAAAATTTAGTTAATTAAACTTGTGTTCAAGATCTACAACATAATTTGTTAAATAAGATTTTTAGTGTCCAAAACTCCATATATACACTCAAATTAACAATATGTAATATTGATTTATATATAACAAGAAGTTGTTGTTACCGTAGCATTATAAATTATTCCCCTACAAATAACTCCATTTTATTTATAAATAAATAATTTTATCTCTTTTGAAGGTAAAAGAAGCACTTCACTTCACGTCACATCAAACTAAAACATATATGCTCCACTACTCGTGCGGCCTCTTTAAGTAATTTCTATTGATGGCTCTAGATATTGTGAACAAAGAGTTGAAGGTAAATTGTTTTTATAAATTATTTGGTCAAGTTTAATTTTATCAAACAACATGGACTACATTTCCAATCTTTTATACTCTAGCAATCAATAAGTTTTTCTGTAGGTATACTTTTGGCAAACCTTTTTGTAAAATATAAACGGACTTCTGCAAAATACTAGATATTAAATGAATAAAAAGCTAGTACAAGTTGTAACTCTTACAAAATGTGTGGATAAAAACACAGTTTGACCATTTTGTAAGCAACTCTAAATTTGGCAAAATATGCACGAAAAGATTAAGGGTATTATTGATAAAATCAAAATCACAGAAGGATAGAACTGTCAATTAAATGTTTTTCTATTGTCTACTTTTATATTGTTAGATAATCTTCATTGAACCATTCTTTAAATCACATTTTGGAACAATTTGACTTTCCCAATGCGACTAATTAAGGATAAGATTGTATTTCACATAGTAAACGACCATTTCATTATTTATTATGTAAATTATCTTTATGGTATAATTCAATTGGCCAAAGTCAATCGATAATACTCCAATACCATTGATAGCCCATCGAAAGTGGCAAGTGGTATTCCATAAATATCCCTATAAATACATGCATAAACATTATTTGAATTCAAAAACATACCTCAACAATGGCTCCTTCACTTTTTCTTCCATTTCTCATCACATTCCTTACCTCATCTGTTGCTACTAAAGCAATTGTTCCACCTTCAAAAACATTCAAGTATGTTAACCAAGGTCCATTAGGCGAATACTTTGTCGAGTATTCAGCTGACTACCGCACATTGGACATTGTTAAGTTCCCATTTACTCTCTGTTTCTATAATGCCACCCCCAATGCCTTCATTTTAGGACTACGAATGGGTCACCGGAGATCTGAATCTGTCATGCGTTGGGTTTGGGATGCCAACCGCGGTAATCCGGTGCGTGAAAACGCGACATTGACCTTTAATAGTGATGGAAATTTGGTCTTGGCAGATGCTGATGGCACGGTGGCATGGCAAACCAACACGGCCAATAAAGGTGTCGTTGGTCTAGACTTGTTACCAAATGGCAACTTGGTGTTGTATGATAGTAAAGGGAAATATGTTTGGCAAAGCTTTAATTATCCAACGGATACACTCTTGGTGGGCCAAGCCTTGAAGGCCTTAGGTGGCCCAACTAGGATCGTGAGCCGGTTGTCCATCACCGAACCTTCTAGTGGACCATATACCTTTGTCATGGAGCAAAGGCATTGGGCCATGTATTATCAAAGCAAGAATTCACAGAAGCCTTTGCTTTACTACAAATCGAACGAGTTTGGAAATGGGAAAGGCACTTTGGCTTACCTTGATTTCTATTGTGAACCAGAGTATGGTGGAACTTTCGCATTCGAGCTTGGGTTTAGATTCAATCTAAGCAACTCAAATAGTTTCGGGACAAACATATTCTCGAGACCCAAATACAATAGCACTTACACTATGTTCCGAGTTGACACTGATGGTAACCTAAGAATGTATACTTACAATACAAACGTGGATTGGGGTGCCTGGGACGTAACATACGTGCTCTTCGACAGGGATAATGACCGAGCAAGCGAATGTCAACTGCCTAAAAGATGTGGATCATTAGGAGTATGCGAACAGGATCAATGTGTCGCATGCCCAAGGCCTCAGGGCTTGCTAGGATGGAGCACAGCCTGTGCAGAACCTATGCTCCCACCCTGCAAAGGTGGCTCAAATGCAGATTATTACAAGGTTGATGGTGTTGAACACTTCACTAGTGCATACAATGAAGGGACTGGACCCATGAAGCTAACCCAGTGCAGAGACGAGTGTAGCAAAAATTGCAAATGCTTAGGTTTCTTCTATAGGATGGAGTCTTCAAAGTGTTTAATGGTACCAGTACTTGGCACTTTAATAAAGGTTTCCAACCCCTCTCATGTAGGCTACATCAAGATTTCCAAGTAATACTGAATCAGTAATACATAACTGATCTATGTTTAATGTTTCTTTGATTCGCAATGCATTATTGTATTTCTAGCTCAATCCTGTACCTCAATAAAAGACTGAAAATCTAGCTGCAAAATGGGTTGTTCAGTAATCAGTACGTAAAAAAAAATTATCATTTCTATAATACAAGTAAAAGAAGGTATTTCTACGAAATTCATTCATTAAACCATACAAAAATATTTAACACCTATTCGCACCCTTTTAATTTAAACTTAAAAAAGTTAACTTCAATGATGTAGAATTAATTAATGACTTAATTAAGGAATCAAAGAGTTAATCAATGTCTTAGTCAAAGAGTCAATCAAGTCTTTATTTAGTCTTAATTATGTTTTGAAATTTGTAGAATCAACAAAGTCTATTTGTTTTTCCTAGATTAAATTAATATGCATTTAATAGTACTTAGAGTCATTTTAAATGTCTAGAAGTCATTGTTGACTATAAAAGATTCTGTACTTGGAAGCAAATGAGGAAGAACAATATTATCAAATAAAGTATCAAGTTTCATTTCTCTGACTTCATAAATTTCAGGTTTTTTCTTCCAAGACTCTGCCTTCAAGAAATTTGGACTCCAACGGTGATTGGAGTATTAAATCTGTCCACGTCAAGTGATATCAGAGCTTGCTTAAGATTTATACTTAGTGTCAGATGGCAGGTAACAATACAGCTGTTGAAGGAGTTACCAGAGAAGATCATTTAGTTGTGCTCTAGATTAGAGCAGACTGGTGTTTCAGGTATCATCTTTTTCTGCAGTTGGGGAACAAATGGGGAAGTAGCGGAGAAATGTGAGAAAACAGCCTCCTATTGGACTAATTCAGCAACCAGATGATGAATCTTTTGATGAGGAAAGAGATGTAATTCAATTTCGAGGACAGGTTTAATCATCCACATGATCAAGATTCATTCATCAAATTAGATGCCCCTGAATTTGGTGGAGAAGAAGAACCTAATGAAGTACTGGATTGGTTGATTGAAGTGGAAAGAATCTTTGAATTCCTTGAGTTTCCAAGAAATAAGAAGGTGAAGTTGGTGCTGGTGGCAACAAGTCCAAATGACAAGAGTTCAGTCTGGAAAAGACAAAACTCAAAGCTGGCCAAAGATGCAACATATGATTCGAAGCCAATTTCTTCCACTAAATTATGAAGAAATTCTTTTTCAACAGTACCAATCTCTTCAGCAAGGAGCACGCACAGTTCGAGAGTATTCAAATGAATCTATAAAATGAAAACGCGAGTACAATTAGTGAAGACTGAAGTGCAGGTGACACATTGTTATTTGATAGGCTTGAAACCCAATATTCTAAATTTTGTGGAATTGCAGCTCTGCTGGACATTGTCTAGTGCTGTCCAACATTGGGAAAAGATCACAGTCTTTTCCCAAGGTTGAAGGTTAACAAAGACTGTCTGGCAATCATCATATTACATTGGGAAAAGATCACAGCCAATTTAATGTCGATTATACTCAAGGTGGCAGTGCTTTGAAGCCATCAACAGCCCTATATAATATAGAGAAATTTAGCTCTACCTCAAATTTACAAGGTCGAGAGCAAGGACAAGGAAGATGAGGTAATATCGCTGGAAGAAGGAGTAATGCATCTCAATTTGTCGGTGGAAAAATAATCTATTACAAGTGTGGAAAAGAGGGTCACAAATCATCAGAATGTAGAAAACTAAGCAGTAATTAAGCTGCTGTCGGAGAAATTGATGGTTCTAGTAGTCTTGAAGAAGTTTCTTAAGATAATGGAGGGGAAGATGGCTTGTTGGAATTTGTTGAAGATAAAATCACTTATGAAGACCAAAACTTGTTGAATCTTGTTATTCAACGAGTTATATTAACTCCTAAAGTGTAGGAAGGCGATTGGAGGCGCAACAACATTTTTAAAATAAAGTGCACTAGCTATGGAAGACTTTCAAATGTTATTATCGATGGAGAAAGCTGTGAAAATCTAGTTTCACAAGAAATTGTGATGTAAATCCAACCAAGAATTGATCCTGGGAACTCAAGAATAAGATGGAATCAACCGAAGAGAGTTAGAAATCACGTCGCTCAAAGATCAACTCGACCCGTTGTTTGACCGGTATCAAGAATCGAGATTACGCGTAAGAAATCCAACCTATTGATTATCCGGAACAAGAACCGTGAAGTGGGAACACCACAAAAGGATTGCAAAACCTTTTGATAAGTTCAAGTTAGACTTTAAACCGCCAAGAACATGGATGAATAAAACACTCGAATTTAATTTAATTCTCTCAAATAATCAAAATCTTTTACAATGAAAAATAATAGATCCTATTTATATGTAATCCTATTTATATGTAACTATGAAAAACCCTAATTTATCTAGATAATCTCGTGCTTAATTCAAGTAGATCACAAAAGATGCTAAAAAGATAACTACCAAAAAAGATAAAATTCTCACCAAAGTTTTATACTATTTTTCATCAACTTGTTCTCGGCATGTTTCTGTGAGACCGCATGTCCAAAAGCCTTGTGCAGATTCCGAATTGTACTCATGAGTGAAAATTCGACACCCGAGCTGAGAGTTATGCCCATTTTAATCCACGCTATCGTATTCTTTTCAAATATCTTCCAGACTTTGAGTCCAGCTCGTTTCGACTTTCGAGCCCTTCACGAAACTTGAACGTTGGCTTGTCAACTTTACTCATTTGAACTTCATTGCTTGAACCCTTGACTCTGTGACCCGACCAAGGATTGCCTGTCCCGTATCATATCAAATGGTGACAAAGTTGAATCTTGAAGTTCAACCACATCCAAAGGCCAAAGCCCTACTGCATAGCTTGGTTGAAGAAAGGAGGCGAAGTAAAAATCAATGTTTGGTTCCTTTTTCTATTGGAAAATCTTACTTCGATTGAGTTCAATGTGATGTGGTTGAGATGGATGCATGACATTTATTACTCAAAAAATCATAGCAATCTGACAATCAAACTATACATCATGGGGAAAAGAACGTTTATGTCTTTTATAAAGATGGGGTTAAAATAGTACTCGCTTCAATAAATGATGAAGACTTTTCAAAGCCTAAAGTAGCCAATGGAAATTATTATTTGAGCCTTCAGGAATTTTTGACTAAATTTGAGGATAAAGGAGTTGCGTATGTGCTATTAACAAATGAAGTAAAAGATGTCCTAAAAAGTGTCCCTTTCGAAGTCGATTCTCTTCTTGAAGAATTTGCAAAAACTTTTCCTTCGGAATTACTTAATGGTTTACTTCTAAACCGAATGATTCAACATCATATTGACCTAGTACCTGGATCTAATATACCAAATCTTCTGTACTATCAAATGAGCCCTAAGGAGCATGAAGAACTTCAAAAACAGGTTGAAGATTTGCTAAAAAGGGGTTTTATTAGGAAATCAATGAGCCCTTTTGAAGTTCCAAATGTTCGTACAAAATTCACACGCGTACGAGATTATAGACAAGTAATACAATTGATGAATTAAGAGTATCGTCTCACGGGGAATAAATTCAAATCAGGTTTATAAACTTTTTATGGGATTTGAATAATATAAACAAAAGAGAGTTTGATTTGATTTTATATTAATTAATTTAAGAAAGTTGTAAAAATGTGACTTTTATCAATTTATAAATGATTATACTGGATCCCGAATCCGCCTATTTCTATCTATTTTAATTCTTGATTTGTAATCTGTTCCATTTATGCATTCTTGACAATCGATAAAATTATGATATATAATTTTCTTTCCAAGACAAATTAAATCT
>CAIGRL010248798.1:0-10060 GCA_903798325.1 Fraxinus xanthoxyloides
TGACTTCCCTAACTCCTAGTTTCCTAAAAGTAGACAAAGGCATTAAATTTACACTTGCTCATGTGTCACATAAAGCATTAAAATGAATTTTTTTGCCTAGTGAAATAGGTAAAGTGAAGCTCCATGGGTCCTTTAGTTTTGGTGGCAATTTATTTTGTCTATACTACTCTCCTCAATCAGTGCCACTTCTTCCCAATCTAGAAGCTTTATTTTCTTAGATATCATGTCCTTCAGGAACTTTACATCATACATCAAAATCTGTCAAATTGCATCAATGAATAGGATGTTGATGTGTAGCTTTTTCAGCATATCCAGAAATTTCTCGAATTGATTATTGAGCTTTCTCTTTTGCAGTCTTTGTGTAAACGGTAATGGTAGCACAAATTCTCTAGTAAGAGTGATTCCCTAAACATTTGGATCGTTTGAATCTCTTTTTGTCTGTACTTCTTTGTTCTGCTCAAATTCCTCCAATTGCTCCTCAATCATGGGATGCACCTTTTCTTTTATAGCAACTATTTTTTTATATTAATCTCTTGTAGTTGAACCCCACTACGGGTAGTTATTGCCTCATTTTGTGTCTTCCTCCATGACCTTCACTACCATTACTTGCTATTTAGGATTTATCTCGGTGTCACTAGGCAGTGCTCCTGGTGGTGTGTCTGAAAGTGATTTTGCTATTTGTCCCATCTGATTTTTTAAATCTTTTATAGCGGCTTACCGAAATTATAAGATTATATATGTTCTTTGCATGTGTTGGGTAGATATATCTACTAATTTAGTAACAAGATCTTCTAACGAAGATTTATTTTTAGTTTGCTAAAAACCTAGTGGTACAGTCTGCTGTGGCGTAATATGAGCTCCCAGAATATTGCTCCTTTGGAAACCTCAGTGATTCCTCCAACCCGGGTAGTAAGTGTTAAGATTTTGATTGCATTGCTGTCTTTGAAAATTTTGAGCACAATATACATCCTCTACTGAATGAACAAAAGGACTACCCACGATGCAGTCAACACTCTCATGATTCCCTTCACAATGCTTACATTTCGGCCCCATTGTTTAGGTTGCGTTCATCTGATCTATCTTCTGTACCAATGATGCCAACTATACTGAAATTGCTGTCAAAGAATCAACTTCGAAAACCACAGTAGCTCTTTTTCTATTCGTCCTTTCAGTAGGCGAAAGTGTACTGGTAAATGCCAAATCTTCCATGATTTGGTGGACTTAATCTATGGTTCTTTTTGTAATAGAAGCATCACACACAGGGTCTACATCAGCCTTACTTATCGGATTCAAATGAACGTAGAAATACTGCACCTAAAGCCATTTCTACAATCCGTGTTATGGGAATTGGTGGAATAAACCCTTGTATCGTTCCCAAAGGATTTGAATATCATTATGAGTCTAATTTTTGGAATGTGGTAATCTCATCCCTCAGCTTTCTAATCCTTTTCGATGAGAAATATTTTCTAAGGAATTTCTGACTCAATTGATTCCATGTAGTGATGCTCTGAGGTAGATAAGTGTCTAGCCACTCTCTGGCTGAGTCTCTCAATGTGTATGGGAAAAGCCTCAATCTGATTGCTTCACTAGATAACCCCCATGATACTCGATAGTTGCATACAAAATTGTAATGCATTTTGGAATATGTTGATCACGTCAGTTCTCAGGTGAAAGTTAGTCTAACCAAACACTTGATATACTTTGCTAAATTGGCATTCCAAAATCGATGGAACCATATACTCCCCCATTAGCTTTGCATTTTCATTAGCTACAGCCACATTCGGTTGGATTGCTTCCAGGTTAGTCCTAATGATTATTTGATTCAGATTTTCCTCTATCATATGTTTCTCTTTCTATTTTTGGTATGTTTTTCAAATGTTGTCTTTTTTGAAGGTTGAATGTTCGTTCGATCTTCAGGTCAAATTGAGCAAAACTACCGGTTCTCGAACTTCGCAGACAAGATCTAGAAAAAGTAACAAGGAAACACTATAATGTTTTTTCAACAAACTAAACTAAAAAACAGTAAAATTCAGATTAAAGTTAAAAGTTAACTAAACTTATCAAAAAATAGCAGTCCCCGACAACAGCGTTAAAAACTTGATCATTTGACTTCCCTTAAGTGAACAGTATCGTGATCAAGTAGTTTAGTAGAGTGTAGAGTGTTGAACCCACGAGAACTATATATTCAATCGAGTTCTATTCAATAGAAGCCTTACTTGAGTTTTCTACACTAATATCTAAATTATCGATTAAACTAAAAAACAATTTAAGTAGATTGCTTTCAAATATGTAAAAGTGTTGTTAAGATGTCGAATCCCCCTTATTAACCCATTTTTAGTACAACAAATTAAAGTGACAATTTGTAATAATTCTTGTTGGCCAGTGGTCCTAATTTAATTGAAAACCTCTCTTGATAGTTATTAAATATATTACCTTGATACGACCTTCCTATCTCTCGATGAAAGATACGAACATGATAAATGCATTAAACGATCTATTAAACCCATGAAAACCATGTAAAGCATAGAGGTATATCTCTTTCCCTTATCAGACTTTACAATATTTATTATGTTTTTGCTAAAAACCTATTATCTCTCTCGAAAATAATAGATTCCAATAAATCATCTCAATTAGTAGCTAATTAATTGAAAAGTCGGTGAAAATAATAATAAATATACTAGTCGTCAAAATAATTAATTAATATTAAAAACTTCAAAACAATGGCTTATCTCATCCTAACAATGTATAAAACTAGCATAACATATCAAAATTACAAGAAATCATATTTAAGTGAAAAGATATAACTCGAATTTTTTATTAATTGAGAAGATGAAGATGAATCTTGAAATCTTGAATATCTTCAATTGTTTCTTGATGAATCTCTACTTGCGCCTTCTCTTCTTTGTCCAAAAATCAAGTTTGAATCTCCCTTGATTGAATTCTTGTAAATTCTCTTTAATTTCCTCACAAAAACTTTGAATTTTTCCTCCTTTAATGATAATAATTGATGAATATTAGAGTATATTATGCATACATTAGAGGTCCTCCCATGTGTATTTCATCTATTAGATTTTTGTAGGAGTATAAAATTGGTTGAAAATCACCTCCAAATTGGTTTTCGAAAGAGTTCCAATCTAATAAGGAAAGTTCTATTTGTACGCGAATTTTGTCTTTACACACCAGTCAGTATTTTGACCATAACTTTCATTCCCGATATCCGATTGAGATGATTCAAAGTGCGTTGTAAAGATAGCTCAAAAGGATATAACTTATATAGAAATAAAACTTTAATTCAGACTTTTACTTTGCCAAAACTGGGTCTCAATATTCAGCTAAAAATCTGAAATATAACTTGTGCGATTTGAAATTGATTTTGATCATATTTCATTCATTTTTGAATGCTAATTCTATCAAATTGTCTCCTAGAAATCTTCAAAATATCATCTTGTGGTCTGATTAACTATTGAATATTTTCAATTTGGTCCTTATACTTTGGACTTTGCCATTTTTCCTTGATTTTCTTTTGTTTCTTCCAATTCTTCGTTTAACCATTGAATTTAAACTATATAACATAAAATACAATAATTTAGGATATATTTTATCAAAATAATTCTCAAATATCAATATTTTAAGCTCCAAATAAGTGTATAAAATACACTTATAACTATGCTAGACCCTTAATTGCATTGGATGAAGATGAATCATGTTGTTTTTTTTACTTCAAAATAAGTAGTTTACTTAATTATTACGCTTCTTAATTAATTTTTCATTCCCATTCCATTATTTATTATGTAGTTAACAATTAGATAATTAGTTGTTTGTTGTAGTATTGAAAAGCTCATAATAAGTTTAGAACACAATGGTAATACACGGACAATAGATGTTAGGAATAATAATAATTTCGCGTGTGCAATCATCTAAATATCAATAATTTAATGCCTTCTACTAATTAAAATTTTGACTAGGAATATGATCAAATCATGACTAGAGTACATTCAATTTATCTTGAAATAGAAAATTACATAACATATTTTTATCGATTGTCAAGAATGCATGAATAAGACTAAAATGTATAATCAAGAATTGAAGAAGATCACAATAAGCGGATTCGATATTTAATACAATCATCCATAATTTGATACATAAACACTTTTTACTATTTCTTAGAAGAATTTAGAATAATTACAAATCAAAATTATCTATTTTGTTTACCTACTTTGGATTCAATACAAGACTAGTACACTTAGATTGAAATTTATTCATGTGGAACGATAACCATTCTCATTACATTTATTACTTGTCAACGATTTCCTACGCTTGCGAGAATTGTTCGAACAAGTTTTTTCATGCCATTAATGGCGAATAAAGTATTTAATTTGAGTTTACTAGTTTATATATGATTCGAATTTTCTTTTATTTTGTTTTAGGCTATTAATTATACACATGACCTCTCCTTTTTTAGCAAGATTTTAAAGAAATCTAGGTCTTACCATTGTATCCCCGAGATCGAAAGAACCTTCCGACAATAATGAAGAGAAGAAAGAGAAGCAAAAGAAATGACAGAAAATCAAAATCAAAATCAAATTCAATTACCTCCAGATCCACCAACACAGACAATTTCACAATCAGCGGTTGCCAATGATAGCAAAGTATTAGTACGTGGTTATGTGATTCCCATTTTTGCTCTTGTACAACTACTTATCATATATCCACCTTTTGGATAAGCCAACTTCCACATTAGACCTGACTTCATTAAATTATTTCAAAATCAGTAGGACATCGAGTTCTTTGGAAAACCAACTAAAAATCCCCACGAACATACTTAAGACTTACTGATGTTGTACAAGGTGATCAGTCACGAGGGCATGTGACGGCTTTCAACTATGCATATACCTCCATACTTTGAAAGAAGGCGCACGAGAATGGTTACACTCACTACTTCATGCGAGTGTCATTTTATTGAATGACATGGTATATAAATTTTCCTTGAAGTTCTTCCCATCTTCTTGAGTCTATCAAATCAAAAATGAATTCCAAACTTTCAAGCAAAAGGATTTCAAGAGCTACCCAATAGTGTGGAAAAGATTCAAAGATTACTTTCGAAAGTGCCCTAATTCGAACATTCCTAAAACTCCAAGATCTACATATTCTATGCAGGCCTATGACTTGACTATTGTAACATAGCCAATGCTTCAGTAAAAGGAAACTCTGAGAAAAATAGCGAGTATTCACAACACAGATGCAGTGGAATTAATAACAAAGAAATTGGACAACATAACTTAGAGTGTGAGCATAGTACACCTACCAGCACTAGTCTGTCGGGGCCACAAGGTTTATCATATAACTACAAGCTGTCATTTAACCTTTACGTATGCTTATTAGTGTGAAAAGGTACAATAAGCACATAATTTTCAAAGGTAGCAGAAAAAGTCTTACTCCAACACCTATAATCTAATTTGGAGAAATCATTCGAACTTTTCATGGATTAGTAATTAGTGTCATGAAAATCAAATTTAGGGCAACCCACTAGGATTTCATCAACAACAAAAGAAGAAGCCATCGTTAGAAGAATTGGTAGCTCACTACATTGCTAAGAGTGAGATTAATTTTTAGAATCGTGGAAAGCAATAAAAAATTGAAAATTCAGATGGGGTAAATGTGAATTGCATTGGCCAATAGAACACATGGTACCTTGCCAAGCAACACAAAAAAGAACCAGGAGAACATGTAGTAGCAATTAAAGCTGTAGAATATGAAGTTGTTGAGACAGCATCAATCAATCCTACTATCTTTATTCGAGCTTATGTGTAGCATATTCCATTCCCTTATGTGGAAAAGATTAACACATGCCTATAATCTTCAGAAGACCATTCTTAACAATTGAACGAGCATCAATGATTTTTGAAAAGTGTGAGATAATTTGGAGGATGGAAGAACACAACAAAGTTTCACCATGAATACTCCACTAAGGCAACCACCTTCCATTGATGCCACTCGGGCAACCACTTTCCATTGATGAATGAAAAATAATTGATCATGAAGAAAATGAGGAGTGGAGAAGTCATAGATACAATAAGGGAGTTGGTTGATTGGTTGGAACAATGATGGACGATGATGGAAACCTTATAATTTGAAAGGTTAGAGATGAATCGAGAAATATTTGTTACTGCAGTCGATGCAAGGATAAATCTCTCTTCTCAAGCCTCCATGAATAGCTAAACATCAAAGTCAAGTCAGCAACTATAAACAAACGTTGATTGGGATACAATACAATTTTCTTCCCTTTTAATTATTTTGCTTCCTAGAATAATGTAATATTAGTTTTTGTTCATTTTAGTAGTTAGTATATCTTCATCCTCGTATTTCCCTATAGTATTTGTTTCAGTTTATTGTGAATTGTTCCATATGATGATTAATTTCCACTTATTTTGAATGAACATGACACCTGAAACACAAACCTACATTGAACAAAGGAAAATACGTAGCTAGTGATATAGCACTATCAAGCTAGTCTATCCACCACCTTCAGATTTATATCATGGAAGTACTTAATTCCTTTCTTTGCCATTAATTTTTTATATATTACTTATTATATTTTTAGACCTTGAAGTCAATGTTTATCATAAGTTTGGGGTAGGAAATATCGAGTATGTATTGATTTTTACTATTTTTTGTGCTTGTTCGTGTGAAAAAAGTAGTTATTTTCAGCTTTATTACTACTTTTGTGTGCTTGTCTAGGGGGTATATATAGAGGCTATGAAAAGTTTCATGTTAGGTTGATTTATGCTTATTAATGTGAAACTTGATATTTTTTAGCATAAGATTTATGTTTTGCATCACTAAGGGATAGTCTGATTCAAACTTTTTAATAGGTTGAAAAATAGTGGACCTTAGATGCTAAACCAAAACAACCACTAAATTATACATCCTTAACCAATTCTAGGATAGTTTGAGGGTGATTCAGTTGTTGTGGGGAGACATTTAGATAAATGTAGATTTCATGTGTGTTAAATTTTGTACGGATTGTCTAAAACCAATAAGATGAAAATTGGGAGAAAATCTTTAATTAGATGTCAGTTTTTGAGAATAAACGTTTAATAAGGAGCATTGCATTAATCATTGTATAAAAGAGGAATTATTTGCGCTATGATGTGTATTTACCCTTTAAAAGATCCGAATGAGAACATTTAATAAAACCCCCAAAAAGAAAACTCAAAAAGGAATCAAACTAGTGCATAAAATAGAATACGTAGAACAAAATTGAAAAAAAAAAGTGCATGAAGCAGAAAACGTGTTAATGTCTTGATTAATCCCCAAACACTTGTTTAAGATAATTAAACCTTTGTCAGGGATTATTAGTTTAGTGTAATCTTGGAGGTTAAAGCAGTCAAAATAAGAAAAATCCTCATTTGTTGATATGTTGAGTTACAATTAGTAAAATCTAAATACTCAATAGTTAATTCGAACAACAAAACAATGGATTGAAGATCACATAGGATGAATCGGAAGGAATTAGAAGTCAAAGGAATGAAAATCTGAAACATATTCAATTTTCCAGGTTCACAAGTTATGCTTCAAGTTTTCATCAAGACTCACTGTTGGCATAGAAAACATAGAAATTAGGAAATTGATATTTCTAGAATAAGTACATCCCTTTTAGTTAACTTTCCAATGCACTTCAATTGGTATATTGGAAGAAAAGGTCATGAAAATTATACTGACGGGCGCTCAGAGACAAAATGTGCGAAAGGCGAGGGTGTGGGTATGTACGGCGCTCACGAGTACTCATTTATTTTTTTCAAATTGAGGCCAAATGAATTGGGAAACATGCATGCATTGAAAAAGGCAGCGTGATTGTGTGAGGCGAAATTTCATCTAACGGGCCAATTTTTCTTTTTTTGATTAAAATTCAATTGGAACCCAGATTGGATGCTATTTTTTTACTTAATTTTCGACTTTTACAAATACAGAACTTGGGCAAAACATTGAATATATCTCTCTAGCCTTTTAATACACATTAATATCAAAGATTTCATCAAGACCAAGAGGCCAATCATATATTTTTGGGGAGAAGATCAGATTTAGCAAGAACCGAAGGCCATTTACATAAAAAAAAAAAAAAAAATTAAGATTTCAATCTTGGAATTGAAGATTAAGATCTTTTATATTCTTTCATGATCTTGGTGACACCTGTTCATACTTATTTTGTAATTTATGTGAAATTATGTTAGGCTAGACATTTAATTGTATGAACCTTATTGTTTATTTATTTTAATCCAAGATTAGTAATTTAGTTAATTATTGTGTTGCTTGATTAATTTTACATTTCCATTGTATTATTTAATTCCGTAGCTAAATTTAGATAATTAATTGCTTGTTGTAGTTTTGAAAAGTTTACAATAAGTTTAGAATACAAAAAGATTAACACGGGCAATAAATGTTAGAAATAATAATATCGCAAGTGCAATCATATAAAAAAATGTGTAGTTGACGTCCGGTATTAAGCATCTGATAACACAGAACCTTTTAATTTTTTTGCATTTTTAGCGGACGTCCGGTACTGGATTTTTACAGTCTCTAAATTTCGATTTTCCCCAGTTTTCTCTTCACTTCTCTCCTCTATTTCCTCTCGCACACTACTCACTACTCCACTAATTCTCAAATTGAGTCCAAATCACTTCATTTTTCATTCTTAAACATGTCTTTCCATCAACAATTGATCCAATTTTAATTAAATCTTTCGAGGTTCTATCGATTTCTCCACTAACACGAACCCTAATTTTTGAATCCACTCTCCTCTTTTCACTTTGCTCCATATCCACTCATAAATCGCCTATTCTATCCATTTCTAAGGTTTTATCAACACTTTATCCTCTTACTTCAATCTACGTACTTGGAAATATTTTCCTCAAGCCACTGTCTTCGAAAGTCGTAAATTTCTCTTTTGGAAATGTCAACTTCAAGAGGCCGAGGCAAGAGACTTAAGCAAACTGTTCGACGACCCTTTCCGTCCCCTTTCTCCGACGAAGACATGGACACCGACCCCAAGCCGACGCCGAATCCCTTCGAGAAAACACCCATTTTAATAGATAAAAGTGTCGATTTTCCCTCTTTCGAGAAAACACCCATTTTAGAGGAATATGCATATCCACGACTCATGAAAGAATTTTACAAAAACATGACTTTTCCTTCATGGGAAGCCGACATTACATGCTTTATTAAAAATGTTCGCATTACCGTTTCAAAACCCCTCATTCGCACTCTGCTTGAGCTTGAACCATGTGATATTCAAACTTACGTACACAAGGAACACCCACACGCAGACGATTATAGCCCACTCTATGCATGTCGTCACGTGATGGGTAAAAACATTTAAAACATTACAAAAATATCTACAAATCAACTCCCTCTCCCAAGTAAAGTATTACAAAACATTATTGCAAATGTGATTTTACCCCGAAAGGGGCATCAGGATGAAGTGAACAACTTTGACCTTTTTCTCCTCGACTCGTTTCTTGTTGGTCGGCGAGTGGACTTCTCGACTATTGTTTTAGGCCTCATGTAACTCATTCACTCCTCACGCATTGCAAAAGCACTTCCATACAACATGCTCCTAACTAAGATTTTCAAACATTTTGACATTCATCTTCACGACGAAGCCTTCGTCAAACCTCGCCCTTTCGACACCATTAATTCCTTTACTCTCAAACGTATGAAAATCGTCAAGAAAAAGGGTCAATGGGCGTCGGAGACAAAGGGATCCAACCCAGCTTCGGGGCCGTCTACGTTGCCTTTTGAGGAAGAAGAAGTGGGCGATGACGACGAGGGCACACAACATGCCACAAGGACTTCACGCGCTCCTCCCCATGCCAGTCGAGGTCTCTCTAATGATAAATTTGCCCTATTGAGCGGACGGATCGACTTCCTTACCACGACAGTCGACGGGATAAGCGACGACCTCCATCACATACGAGACCAGCAGGACGCGATCATTGTGCAGTAGGCTACCATGCAGGAGCAGATGATCGCCTTCTTCACTGACATGTTAACTCGATTTCCG
>CAIGRL010248808.1:0-15231 GCA_903798325.1 Fraxinus xanthoxyloides
AAAGTTACCATTTTACCAATTTCAATTTGGTGAAAATTGGTCTAGTTTTGGTCAAACTAATGTTCAAATGGATGATCTCCATCTAATTGGACTCCAGGTGCTTATTTATGAAAGGTTGGTGACTTTCGCTGGTATAAATTGAAAGTTACTGTAAAGTTTACAAAAGTTAAAAATCATAGGGACTGCTATAGCAATTTTCCCTAAATTTAACATGGGATTAAAACTTGAGAAAATTGTTGTCTTGATCCCCTATCTATAAAACTTGGCAAACTTGGTCCATAACTTAATTTCTGGTTATTGTGGCTAGAATTAAATTATGCTCATGTTTGATTTTGCCAAAAATCAGATTTTAATAAATTTTGATCAAAATTGATAAAATTTATAATTGAAGTTGATAAATTGTAGGTCTTATAAAATATATAATTAAAATTAATTGTTGGTTCTAATTTAAAATTTATGAACTTTTTTTAACAAAATCAAACATGGACTATAAATATGTCTTTTTGGAGTTAATTGTTTCAATGGTCACTGAACTTATGTCTATGTATTCGATTGTTCACTGAAATTTAAGATACCGAATTTTGGTCATTAAACTTTAAAAAACATTGAGCGTTACTCATTGGTTAACTTCCGTTTCAAATGTCTAACGGAATTTGAGATGTGGCTAACGGAATGCACACTTGGCGTCTCGTCATTCTATTAAACTTTGAGGTGATCAAATTTTGACCACTAAGTTTTGAAAAACATCTTTAGTTACTCACTAAATTTTGAAAAATGTCGTCTAATACTCACTGAACTTGGAGGTGCTCGGATTTTGGCCACAAGATAGTTAAATTTTGACCACTAAACTTTAAGATGGTTATGTTTTTGCTACAAAACTTTGAAAAACCCCTTCTATGTCTCATAATAAATTTGGATTTAATTAAAATTCGTTGTTCAAATTTGAATTTAACTTTATTTAACAATAAACTCATTGTGTGTTTCATATGTACTCCATGGTAAATCGTATTACATTTTTAATTGCACTCCAAAGTATTTCAAAACATTTAGTTAGGTACTTTTATGTTCTTGTGTGTATACACGAGCACGTTGTATTTAAGGGAAACAGTGTCTCAGAGTATTGGTATGTTCGTTATGAAGCTTGATACCTCTTCTTTACCACAAAAGTATGGCTCAGTAATTGAATAATCACATAAAAATTGGAAGGAACATATGAATCTGTTGCCACTTATATCAACAAAAGATGAAACATCCAACATTTTGTGTAGACTTCAGACCTCAGCAAAATCTCAATGGATATTTGAAATGATGTTCAAATTTTAGGATGAAAAGGAATAGAAATAAATTTATACTTCACGGATTTGTCTCCTATAAAGGAAGATTTTGAGGGATAATCTTGCATTTCGGAGAAATACAAGGCAAATAAGAATACTGGAATTTTAAGTATTTGGAATGGCTATATACATTTTCATCAGTTTTCTAATTATGTTCTCAATCTTCTTCACTTTGTTGTATTGAAATAATTAATTTTTTTGTTCTTTTGGAGAATCCTGTGGATATATAGATGTTTGGATTAAGAATATTCAACTAAATGATTTTTTTAGGGTATGAGTGCTATGTTTCTCATAAATTTCTCAATATAGTCTTTACCCCTATCACCTTCTTCTTCACTCCATTTTCTTTTGTGCACATATTTTCACAGTATGAGTGCTATATTGTGATTGCAGGCTGGAAATAAAAAAATATATTGAGAAATTCAGTAAAAGAATAGTTAAAACATACTTATCAATTTCTTTTCGTTAACTTCCTTACAGTTAGCAATGAAAGCGTTTAAAGAATCTAATTCTTGTACAGGTCAAGTATCTCATATTCTGTCAAGGGGGGTCCATAAAAAAATGAGTTATCTCTCGTCCATTGATGTCCAACATGTTTCATTCTTTCACATACGAATCTGAGTTCTAAATTTATATAATATTACATCTACAGTATTTGAGATACATATGTTAAATGTGCTATTAAGGTACGAATTGCTATTATGTGCCTTTTTTTTTTCTAACTCTAAGTTCACTGTCAAGTAATTTTTTTGCTCTTTTAGATGAATTCATCAGTTTTGAGGAAGCCTAGAACTGAAAAGCTATACAACATCCTGACTTGAATAAAGTAATCTCTAACTTTTCGACGATTGAATTTGTTTTCTTAAGAGGTTGGTTCACTTGTTAGACTGTATGATTGAAAATGACATAAAAATAACAATCCAAGTTCTCATCTTTACAACTTGAAACTAATGTATTTAGGTTTCTAACACGAACAACTTTAATCTAAACTGAAAACTAGCTAAAATATGTTGAGCAATGAGTAATTAACTTTTCATTTAGCTCCTAAAATAAATAGTTGTCGTCCTAAATTAGGGTTGGAATATAAGACTCCTGGCTTATTATCATAAAATAAATTAAGCGATCTTTCAATTTCATCCAAAATGCGTAGCTTAGTGACAAAATTTCATAGTCATATTTCATGATCAGAATTCGAATATCAAATGATCTCCAATTAGTCCAATTTCCTATATTTGATCATGTAATCATTTGTTTTATATAGATGCCGCAAAATCCACTAGGCTAATTTCCACATATCTATTCCAGTGTTTCTAAAATATTTGCCCAACATTCTAATAATGAATACTATATTCGGACGTGTGCAAACATGACCATAATTTAAACTCTCAAATGCTTATGCATGGAGAATTTTCTGTATTTCATTTTCTTAAAAGTATATCCTTAGGGCATTAATTAAGACTTTGTCTCCCTTAGCAACATATGTATTACCTGGTTTACAATCATGTATCATAAATCTCTTAATAACCTTTCGATATAACTTTATTGGGATAATTCAAAAATACCTTGAGAACGATCAGAATAATGACATTTTTTTTTTTAACAGAAAAAAGAGTTTCTATGTAAAATCAATTAGCTAGAACTTTTTGTCTTTCTTTGATTGAAGGTTTTTTTTCTTGTGTCAACTGGCTAGAGATCTGTAAGCAGCAAAAGAAATAAATTTTGCTAACTCAATGATTAGAACTTCTTGCTGATAATGTGATAAATTGATAGACTTATGTTTATCTCATTGAGAATCAACGCCTCATATTTATAGGAAAGAATTAGGACTACAAGGGATACAACAGTCATAATAACTAGGATTGTTACGATATAATGGTCATTCACTGATAAACATATAATTTATAACACAAAAAGTAATTTTTACTTATTTTTAAGCTTAATCAAACATCATCCAAATGCGTGCGCTCTCTAAACCTTCTTGACATATTTGACACGAGAATTAGATAGCTTTGAATGATATTTCCAAGATATTAATTTTATTTATTTATTTATTGTCCGGTTTTATTCTATATAAAACCTATATTTAGAGTCATTTAAAATCGATTGTGCTACATGATCACAACTTATAAATTTGTTTTCCAACAAATGATGTAATGAGATTTGACTGAATCAAAATCTCACCAATCAAATAAAAAAGTTCTCTCAATTTCTTTTTGCCTTTAACAGACGTTACGTTACATAAGCACAACCGTTTAACTGATAAAGAGATTTTGACTGTTTTAATTCAATTTATCGTCACATCATCAATATGTAGAAGAATTTATAAATGGTGATGTACAATAAATACTTTTCTTTTAATAAATACCTTCTTGTAGCAGTTTTGTTGATCATGGATACGTCGAGCCATCCCGAGAAATCTAACCATTTTGATTGCTGTGATGATTTCGGCTTACTTTTAACTGCCGAAATAGATGGTAAATGCTCTTATTGCACGTCAATTATTTACCAGTCTTGCTTTTCACATCAACTTGAAGGATCACGATGTCGATGTCGATGTCAATGTCAATGTCAAGCATAACAATTTTAACAAATTTGATTTTGACCTGCAAGAATTTCTTTTCATCTTAGGAGTTTATACGTACAAGACAAGAACAACTACCCTTAGAGGACTAAGTGCACCATCTAAAGGTCTTATTCCAATTGCTTAATTTTTTACGATAGTCTTGCTTTCACATCAACTTGAAGGGTCACGACGAGTGATGTGAAGTTCAACATTACAATCTTAACAAATTTAAATTTGACTCGGAAGAATTGTTTTGTCATCTTTTAACTTTATACGTACACGACAAGACCAACTAAGATCCGTGTTTAACAGGTTCTCTTAGGATGCTAAGTGCATGTCTGAAAAAGTTTACAATTGCTTATAAATTAACCAAATTTTATTTTTATTCACATATTTTATAAGATCGAAAACTTTTAGTTACTTTTTTTTTTATATATTTTGTGAGATTTATTAAGGACCCGTTTGGCATAACTTTTAAAAAATTAAAAGGAGCTTTACAGATCCAAACTAATTTTAGTAAAGTGTTTCCACCAATTAGAAAAGTTTTTAGAAAAAGTTAGTACAACGTGGCTTTTTCTCAAAACACTTTTAAAATAAAGAGTGTTTTTAAAAACAAATTTTCAAACAAAAATTAATATAACTTTCCATAAAAACTCTTCTACAAAAAGCAAAAATCAAAATAAAAGTCATGTCAAACGGACCTAAAATGTCAACTAATATTAATTGTAGTGTTAATATAGTGATTTTTTGGCTCCTATTTTGGAGAATTTATAAATTTTGGAATAGTGATTGATGGGAAAATGTGTGGTTGAAAAATAATAAAAAGTTTTGTATTTGCATGTAATATTATTTTATTTGAAGAATGTGTGGTTAAAATTAAGAATAAAAAATAAAAAAAAATTAATGGGGGCCAAATAAGGGCATAATTAAATGCAATATTTTCTTGACTTTTAACCAAAATAATATTTCGTGAAAATATTTAAAAATTTTAAATCGAGAATTTTGCTATTTCATCGCGGGCAGGCTTACTAAACAAAGGCTTATGCATCAGTATTTTAGATGGCTAAAGACAAGAAGGATAATGTTGTGGGTACATGGTGGGGGTAGGGATGAGATGGGATTTTTTTGACAATTTTTTATCATCATGAGTCCCATCCATGTGAGTGTGTTTATAACTTCTGTGAAACTTATTTACGAACGTATGACTTCGTTGTTACAAAAAAACTCAGCCCCACTTATTTGGTGCACTTTTTGTAATTTTCATTTTTCTTAAAGGGATTATTCCTTTTTATTTGTGTGATTTTTTTGTTTTCATAAACTAAAAGTGAAGAGATTAATTAAATATAAATAAGTTATTTATTTAAATATTTAACCATTGCTAAGCTTGAAAAAGAATTATTTAAGAACATCATAATAATTAGTTGTCTAGAACTTCAAAATTCTCAGAATCGACCTTGATTTAGACATGCAAATTCTTATCTTAATGAATTTGAAGTCGACAAGATGACTTCTTTTGAACCATTTGATTGTCACTATATCTACCCTTTTATTGAAAGAATGAAAGAAGATTATGACATATTAATTTCATGTTTGATAGGATATATTAAATAGAATTGTACATTATTACAGAAAAAGAAAATTTAGATCTTATTTAACCCCATTTGATTTAGATTTAAAAAAAAAAAAAAACATTTTTAGTAAATTTTAATAAAAGTTAGTGGAATATATGGTTGAAAAGTTGTGGATCTCGTAAATTTTGAAGTTAAAATTAATTATTGACTTTAATTAGAAATTATTCAAAATTTCTACCGGAACCAAATAGGGGCTTAGTATAGAATGCCAAAATCGAGATATATTTCTAACTCAATTCTATTCAACTTAATTCGTATAAATATTCTACCATGCTAACAAACAAGTAAAATCGAGAATTATTCAAAAAATAAATAAATTAGAATATATTACTACTACTACAAAATAGGTGGATGCTTGATTGCTACATGCTTGAATTCCAATAAATGGGCTCCATTATATCTAAATTAATTTGAACTTTGCTTGTCCATCCATTTTTCTCTTTCACAATTTTACAAGTAAGACGGCTAATTAAGCTGTAACACAATCAATAAAGCTCCAACATTTTTCCAACCACATCGAGTCATTAGAATATAATAAGGCATGTGTTGCAAGGGCGTGAGCAACGTTATTGCCTTCACGTCTCACTATAGAACGAACTAAAGATGAAAACGAAAATCAGAAATCAGAAATACTCGATAAACTGAAGAGCATGAGCTCATAATGTCTTTTTATACTTAAGGTGTGTTTGATAGTGAGGGAATTCCCTGGAAAATGGAATTTGTTTTCCATTTTCCCACTTTTCTCATGTTTGATAAAGATTTTTTTTTTCTTGGCAATTGATTTCACACTTTTCCTCTCACACTCACATTTTCTTGTTTTTCCTTGAAAACATTTTCCCGCCAAAGTAGACACAATTTCTATGTAAAACAAAGTCAAACAAATGGTATTCAGTACAGTAAAAAAAATTGTAATTTTAAAATTTTTTTTTTTTGTTTTTTTGACAATTGGAACAAATTCTAGACGCAATGGTAAAAAAAAATCAACTTAATGGACAATTTCTATGAAAAACAAAATCAAACGGATATCAATCTTTTAACATTTTTTAGGTGGAAAATTATACCAATCAAACACAAATAATTACAATTCTCAGTAAAACAAATTCTAAGTAATTCAATTCCCTGAAATTCATTTTCTTTCCACCCAAATTTCATATTTGTAATCAAACGAACTTTTATTATGAAATAATTTTACCGAAAGATACAAAAGAAACTGAAGGGCATTGAAGTTTTCCATCTTCGAAGGAATAAAGAAAGGTGAAAAAACGCATCTGCTGAGTGAGAGAAGTTTGCTTGTAGATCTGAAGTAGGTGAATAATAGATACTAATAGGGTCAACCTAAATCTAAAGTAGGTCACGTGGGGATTGTAGGAAAGATCCCAAATAACTATTTCCTCGACAATTAGTCAGATTATACAAAGATAAAGAATTCATGTTCAATAATTTTCCATTTTCAAACATCTCTAGATGATTTCTGTCAAAATAATTTATTTACAAATAGGAAAAAAAAAATTGTTGCACTTTTATATTCATTATTTTTTAAAAAATATGATGGAATAATAAGTTTTTTATGCTATCTCATGGACTTTTTGAACGAAAAATTGTTATAAGACTAGATGTGCTAATAAATAGAATGTTGATAAAAATAAGATAAGAAAGTTAAGGAGATAAGTACTACAATAAACAAAGAATGATGAGTTTAATTGCAAATAAAAAATATTGTAACAAACAAAAAATATGACGTGAATGTAATTATCCTTTCTATAATAATTTAAAGTAAAATAACTTGATTTTCCCAACCTCAAACATAGTTAATAAAAGTTCCTCAAATTCTGGATTAATCAATTTGTCAAAAGATCAATAATAAATGGTACCAAAATTTAAATATTTTAAGGAAACATAGATAACATCAAGGCTGAATTTAAATAGTATGAATACCCTAATTCACAATTAGTTTTTTGGGTGGTTAAATTGCCACTATATTTTTTTTTTTCATACACCATATTTTAATTGAAGTTAAAGTCTTCAATCTTTCTTAATTGTAGCAATTATTTTCTTATATTTTTTCAGTCGTATTATTATCCACAACCTTCCATTAATTAGTAACAATGTTTTAATAATGTTTATCTTTTAAGATGGAATCTCAAACCCTAATATAAAAGTTTTTAATTTTTTTTATGTAAGTCAGGCAAATTGTTGAGCTTGATGACTGGAAGTAGGTCTTTATAATTTATTCGACAGTTAAGTTAATTACTCTTTTTACATTAATACAACAAATTTAGTAGAATATAATGAAAAGATGTCAATTACATGAAATGAAATGATTTTAACGTTATGAGGACTAGGGTGTCATTAACGTAGTAGCCTAATAGGTAGCAATCTAACTTAAAGTTGAACTTGAACTTATACCTCTTCGATGTCTCACACTTCTCTCTTGTATTTAGATTTTAAATAACGTCAATGTCCTAGTGGAGTGAGATAACAAATCTCTAATTGTTTGTCTTCTTTTGCCGTGTTGGTATTCTTTGAGCTGAGCGAGTTAACTTGAACTAGTTTCCATAACGTGGGCCAAGATGATTTAAGACCTCAAGTGTCTCGATCTACTTCTTTATCGGAAGCATTGACCTTGCAAGAGCTAAGGTCTTGCTTGACCTTACTTGTCGTGACAACGAATGCTCAATAACTTCGTATTATTTGGGATCCTTGGGGATCAAACTCTGGCTCCTTGTTTCAAATTCTAGTTGTAGTTCATCTTGTTAGTAGACTTGGAGGATCCAAAGTTCCGTGTCAATCTTTAGCACAACAGCCCACCAAATTAATTGCTTGTTTGATAAAACTTTGTTAAAATTTTATCAATTGTTAACTTTAAATTTTAATCCCTTATTTTCTGAAATCACAATTTTAATCAACTTTTTAACCACATATTAGCATGTGTTCGGGTGTCATTTTTACCCAATTCATTTTCCAATCACCGTATGGATGCCATATGTAAATTTATTGATATTTATGTTTGATTTTCAATTATGCCCCCACTTTTGACTAGATGCGTGCATGTTTTGTTTTGTTTCGGAGAGAAGGGCAAAATTGGTAAAGTGAAATCAAAATCCATTAACGATACAGTTACATGTCATTTTTGTGTCAGACAAAAACATGGAGGACACGTGTCGACACATGATTGTACAGTTTGAAAAAAAAAATGTCCATCTATCTCTGTCCTTGAACCTATTGAAGGAGCATTTTTCAAGAAAATGTTACTTCACACACCAACTGACAAATTTCTCCTAAAAAAATGGTTTCAAACAAGGGTATATTTTTATCAAAATCTGCTAAAATTTCTATCGAAAGTTTTATCAAACAATACCTAAATTTACTTGTAAGAATTATTTTTCTCCTCTTATACTCTATGCGTACAATACAGGGACAAATGATTTTTATGTTTTCTATTTTCTGTTGAAATTCAACAGCTTTCTTATGGAACAAAAATCTATAAATAGTCCAGCAAAAGAGAACTCTTCTTTAAAAAATATGAAGACTCCAATCATTTCTATGGCTTCACTTATTTTCACCCTTCTCTTCTTCCTCTCATTTTCTTCTGGCATTTCCTCTCTAAACCCTAAAAATTTTCTCAACTGTCTACAATCTAAGGGCTCAAATTCTATCTCAAAAGTCATTTACACACCAAAAAATTCGTCATACAAATCTACTTTGTTGTTCTCTATACAAAACCAACGCTTTGTGTCATCTTCCATGCCAAAGCCTTTAGTAATCGTCACGCCATTGAACGAGTTTCATATACAGACAGTAATTATTTGTTCTAAAATCCATGGCCTGCAGATTAGGACTCGCTCTGGAGGCCATGATTATGAGGGTCTTTCTTATCTTTCCAAAGTACCTTTTGTAATTCTTGATTTGAGAAATCTTGAATCGATCAAAATAAACGTTGAAATGAGGACAGCATGGGTTCAGGCAGGTGTACTTCTTGGTGCATTTTCTTATAGAATTGCAGAAAATAGCCCAAACCTAGCAATTCCAGCTGGTCTGTGTCCCACCGTGGGCGTCAGTGGACATTTTGGTGGAGGTGGCTATGGCACCTTGCTAAGAAAATATGGCCTTGCAGCGGATAATATTATTGATGCAACAATTGTTAATGACAACGGTGAAATTCTTGACAGAAAGTCAATGGGAGAAGATCTTTTTTGGGCTATACGAGGCGGTGGGGCCGCCAGTTTTGGGGTGATCACCTCTTGGAAAATCAAGATGGTTGAAGTTCCTGATATTGTAACAGTTTTCACTGTCAACAGAACTCTGGAACAGAATGCAACGAACCTTGTTCATCGATGGCAGTACATTGCACATAAATTTGATGAAAATCTGTTCGTCAGGATCCTCATAAGGCGTGTTAGTCCGGATGGAAAAGGGAAACGATTTTCAGTTCAAGCCTCCTTTAATTCCATCTTTCTAGGCAGGATTGACAAGTTGCTTCCCTTGATGCAAGAAAGTTTTCCTGAATTAGGTTTACAGAAACAAGACTGCCTGGAAAAAATCTGGATTGAAGCAATCCTCTATTTTTCTGATCTTCCCAGTGGATCAACTCTGAAAGATTTGACCAACAGGAACCCTAATCCCAGAACATATTACAAAGCAAAATCAGATTTTGTAAGAGAACCAATACCCAAACATGCCCTAGAAGGGTTATGGAAATTTTTCCAAGAAGATGAAGCTGAAGCAGCCCAGCTTATTTTTGCTCCATATGGTGGAAAAATGAGTGAAATTTCATCGTCCGAAACTCCATTTCCTCATAGAGCTGGAAATCTATATGAAATACAGCATTTGGTGTACTGGGCTGAAGCAGGAAATCAAGAATCAGACAGGTATATAAATTGGATCAGAAGGCTGTATAAATACATGGCATCCTATGTTCCGAAGAATCCTAGACCTGCATATTTGAACTATAGAGATCTTGATTTGGGAGTAAACAGCATTAATGGAAACACAAGCTATGAACAAGCGAGTGTTTGGGGCATTAAATATTTCCTGGACAATTTCAAGAGATTGGCTCATGTGAAATCGAAGTTTGATCCTAATAATTTCTTCAGAAATGAGCAAAGTATACCAGTTTTGACACCCTAAGAAAAGACGGGTTGTCTTTAATTTTTAGGGTTGTTTTTAATTGTTTTCTACCTCGGGTTCTAATTAAGGTATTGTGTCATTCCTTTCATAGTTGTATAATAAAAAATTTAGATAGCATAAATTTTAATCTCTTACGTATATCTTCTTCAATCCCGTGTCAAATATTCGTTGCATTTATTGTTCCAATCTTACTCTGAGCTTTGTTCAGCGTGGTGATAACAATTTTAATGTTTGTTAGTCGCGGTAGATTGTATATATGTTACTCAACAATAAATAAAGAGAGAAAATATATTACAATCTTATATATACCCCTATTTGGTGGGAATAAAATCAAATTTTTAGAAGACAGGAAAAAATTTAATAAAATATATAGTTGAAAAGTTGTGAAATGCAGTGCGATTAAAATTAATTGTTGATTTTAATTTAAATTAAAATTTTAATTTTAATTTCTATCAAACAGAGACATAAGAGCATATTAAATATGCTCTTATGGTATTTTCATTATGGAATTTTGTGAGGAAGTAATCCATTTTGCTCTCTAAATTATTTTTTGTTGATTTTTGAAACAATTTGAATCCAAGGATTGGAAGTCCAAGTTTTGTAATTATTTAGACTTTAGAAATTAAATTTAAAATTTGATTGAATTATTGTTGATGAGGAAAGAAAAATCTCAGAAGAATTGGTTGTTGATGTTACATGAATTTTCCGCTGTTGAAGAAATTCCCAATAAAATTAGATGGTATTTAAAAAAACATAAAAAAATCATTTTCAATGTAAGCTGATATGGACATCAACATCTATAATGTCTAGAGTTCCATTTAGATTCAGATGAACTCTTAGACGAAGTGGATCAACATAAATAATATTTCATTTTCAAATTTATAAATAAATTTTTTTTTATTAAAAACAAAACGACACCGAGATAACAATCTATAGATTATTTTGATGACTAATTTCGACTTCTTGTCTATTTATTTGGTATCAATACCATATATGGATCAAAAGTTGAATATGCACTTAGTGACGTTATTATTTGTGTGGTTGTGCCACATATACATTACAACTTATAAATTTGTTTTATTAACAAATGATATGACGAGATTTGATTGGCCAAATATCTCACCGACCAAAAAAAAATTCCCCTATTTTTTTTTTCTACCTTATAAATTTGTAAACGAATTTTTGAATGGTGATGTACAATAAGCACATATTTGACAATCATGTTTTTGTGAAAAATTGAGTTTTGAATAGTGATTTTTATAATAATTTGTGGTTAAAAAGTCGAATTTTTTTTTTTGATTTACATGTATAATAATTATTGTGTGAATGTATAGTAGAAAATGAGTGTAGAAAAAATAGTTGTCAAACGGGGGCTAAGTATTTTCCATGTTTGTGTATAGTTTTAATTTACAATCATACTTGGTGTACACCAAGTTCGACGTGTCATTTGACAATTTCAAGGAGAAAAAAAAGAGTTTTCCTTTCAACAATTTTTTTTTTTTTTTTAAACAAAGTCAATGTTAAGCATCATGTACACTCCAATGGAAAAAAAAAATGAGTTTTCCCTCCAACAATTTTTTTTTAAAACAAAGCCAATATCAAGCATGATATACACTTTAGGGTGTACAAATGACAATTTCCTTTATTTTAATTTTGGGAGAATTTGGCCGCGTCTGGTCTAATAAAGTATTTAGTCAAAAGACCTTTGACCCCATAAATGAATAAAAAGAAAAATGGTGATCATATTGTGAACAAATTTTATTTATTTTTTTCACTACATTTAAATTCACAACAATTAATTTTGGGAGAATTTGAAAATGATATTTTACAATCATGGTTGGTGTACATCAAGTTTGACAATTTACCATTGGGGCAAACTACTATTTGACAATTTCAAAAAAAAAAAATAAAAAATAGAGTTTTCAATCTAACATTTTTTTTTAGAAGTCAATGCATACCCGAATAATGCAGGGGATCAATGAGTTAATAGTTCAATCGGTTACACAATGGTTCAATTGACGGATCATTGTATAAAAATCTACAAAAAATATAAAGTATACTTTTTTGGGGGGCAAAATTAAAATTTTTAATTTATTAACTGCGGATCATTGTATACAATGATCCGGCACACAAGTAATATTAAAGTACTTTATGTTCAAATAGTGAGGAACCCATTATTTTTTTAGAGGTTCAAGATTCAATTCCTTTGAACCCAAAATTTTTGTAAAATGATTTCAAAACTCAATCAAATCGGTCAACCATACCAGGTAAATCGTCGGTTCACTCGGTCATAACTCGATTTTGATCAAGTCAAATATATCTCTATCAAATTAATCTGTCTGACCCAATCAAGAATCTAAATCGAGTTTTATAACTATGCTTTGGAATGTAAAAATGACATTTCCTTTTATTTTAATTTTTGGAGATTCTGCCGCGTCTGGTCTAATAAAGTATTTGGTCAAAATATCTTTGACCTCATAAATGAATAAAAAGAAAAAGGGTGATATTACCATCAACATAATTTATTTATTTTTTCCACTACATTTTAAATTCACCACAATTAAAAAATATTTTAATAGATATACCACTTCAATTTGACTAATATGACCTAACCTAATTAAAAATTACGTACCACAACAATTCCATTGATTTATTTGTACACGTATTAAATAGAACAAATAATATCTTCAGTCAATCTTCCATTCCATACGTTCTCGGGCAAGGATGAATAGTTGCAGTAAGATGTTAAAGAATCTGTTAAGCCATTGGAGCCATTGGAGGTTCCACAATTGGCATCAGCGCTTTCCTAATTTGAGACAAATCTAGGTTTTGGTGTTCTAAGTTGGATGTAGAAATCTAACGGCAAAAAGAAAGGATTCTGAGTGAGGCTTCAAATATTATACTTGTTGTACAGTTGAGTGAGATTGTGTATTGCATCTGTGTGATTTGAGGCGAGAGAAAACAGTGAAGAAATCTCTGATTTCTTCATACATTGATAACATTTTTTGGTGATTCTAGTAAAACTAAAACAATATCTACTTTGTAAATAATCAACAGCTGATTAGACCTTTTGACTGAACATCCGGGACCTTCGGGGTAAAAAATCTTGATTTCTTCATACATTGATAACATTTTTTTGGTGATTCTAGTAAAACTAAAGCAATATCTACTTTGTAAATAATCAACGGCTGATTAGACCTTTTGACTGAACATCCGGGACCTTCGGGGTAAAAAAATCTTTGTGTTCATCTCATTTCTGCAATTTACAATTTAATTTTGTGTTCAAATTATACTTTGTATCTGTATTAGCGCCTTTAAAAAAATCCTAATTTCAAAAACTATTTAATATCACAGATCTTGAGATTTATAAAAGTTTTTGGTGAAAAAACCGGAAAAATTTTGGTTTTCTAAAAGGGTAATCATGGATATTTCTTTGATTCATTTCTCTAGTTCGATTCTTTAAAGATTCAAGTATTTCTTGTGTAGATCTGTGTGATCTTGTTGGAAATTCATTCTGTTCTTGGTTATTTCCATCGATCTGTTGTTTACACTGAGCTTCTGGCAATTTTGATCTTAGTATTGAGTCTTGGTGACTCTTTTGACTCGTACTGAGTATTGGAGAGTTGAGTTGACTCGTTCCAATTTCGGCTGAGCTCATTCTGAGTCTTTGTGACTCGTTGCTTCCTGCATTCATACTAAGGTTCTTCACTTGATTTTGGTATTCTCTAAACCCCCTTCATTATTTTTGTAACCAGTGTCAATTTCTAAAACTCGTTATTAAAGTAAGTGATCCTCCCCTACTTTCCTTTGTCCAAGATCTCATTAGACGATCTGGAAATATGATGAAGTAGGGAAATAAAGGGTTACCACTCCTTAAACATTTTAAAGATTGGCAGTTTAGCTTGATATAATTGTTTCTGTTGATTAGGTGTTTACTTTGATTAAATTCTATAATATCTGAAGTTTATCTTTCTCTCATAATGTTTATCCTTTGTCATACTCTGTGTGGCATATAATCGTGTTCTTGTGAGTTTATCCGTAATAATGACTACTGCACATAAATTTGAAGTAGAGATTTGGAGAGGGACTAGAGATTTTAGTCTATGGCGCCAGAAAATGAGGGTGTTCATGAAAATATTTGTTCGTTTAAAAACTACTGCAAGTGTACAGTTCGTTAACAAGTAGTAAAATGGATTTTGAGTGCAAGTATCTTTCCCACAAGGATTGATTAGTTCTAATTCTAATTACCATGACCTTAACCGAAACAATGAAAATTGAGAATATTTATTTTGATGAAATTATAACTAAATTAATGATAAATATGCAAGTATGAATGAATTAACTAACTAAATGTAAATTGACAATGAATATGTTTTGAAGTATTTTCTAATATGTGATGAATGTACTAGGATCGCGAATTCCTAAGTATTAATCTTTTTAACCCCAGTTTCACATATTGACGCATGATTGCAATATTGACAAATCAATGTTCCTAAATTATTCAACAATCTCTCTCAAATAATTTTAAACCTATTCTCATATATGATCCAACTATATTTCTATGATTGATGCAAAC
>CAIGRL010248862.1:0-21887 GCA_903798325.1 Fraxinus xanthoxyloides
CAAAGTTTATAAGTAAATAAATTATTTATAACTAAAATATTTACTTTTAAGTAATAAAACCACCCATTGGTATAAGTAAGAAAAAAAAATATTAGATTTTTTTTTATAATTTTTGGTACTTGTACATTTTCATAATACGGCATAATTCACCCTAATTTATCTGAATCCAATCCCTTCTAATTCTTCACGACCAAACATGCTCTGAAAATTCAGTTAAGATGTTTAATAATAAAAATAGAATATCTTACAAGTTGATCACATTACATCTGAAGTTACACAAGAAGTTTATTTCATACAATATTTTCTCTATGAATTATGTAAAAACATTGAGATGAGCTTTTCATAAATATTAGTGAGACGACTTGCACGTGTTGTAGTATAGTTGGCTATGTAATAGTGTAGACTAATTTTTGGTTATTTTTGAAGATATCACTAATTAAATCTTATAAAAGTTAGAAACAAAAAGAGAAATTATTCATATAAACAACCAATATAAATCAAAACAGAAGAATATCAGCTCAACACTGAATATGTTAATGAATATGTTAATAAAAAGGATGACATCAGTACAATGACAATAAAACGCACATGGATAGCGGGGACAATACAGGGGTTGCGATCGATGGGGCAACGCTCTCATGAGTTCGGGCAATGCCCCAAATAGTGATCGACCTGACCAATTGATCGCGGGGGTAGTGCCCCCTCATGGGGTTGGGCACAATGCCTCAAGTGGTGATCGACCTGATAGGTCAGATCGCGGGGTTGAAGGGCAATGCTCCTAGTGGTAAAAAATAAATGAAACTCAATATTTGACAAAAAAAAAAAAAAGTAATTCAACATTAATTTCGGAAATCGCAACACATGATACAAAGTGTTTTGCCCCTTTTATATTGTACCGATGAAATATAGAAAAAGAATTTTACATACGTCCTATTACAATATAGTTATCAATTAGCACATTGCAACAAATTTTTCTCTCATTTTGGGACAAATTTTAGACTAATAAAAGAATATATATTATGTATTTCAATGTTGGAAAAGAAAATTGTCTCTAGGCCGCACGGACGGAGACACGTCCTTGTCTCCGTGCCTCATAGAGACACGGCCAATTTTTTTATTTATTTATTTATAATCAAAACAAATCTAAATCCACGGTTTTCATGCAATCCATTCCAATTCAAATTCACGGAATTCCCAACTACTCCTTGAAAAGTCATCATTAATTTCATTATTTATTGATATCAATTACAAATCACAATACTAAATCTGTAAATCACAAATCAATTTGTAAAAAAAAAATACTAAAAGCTCAAAAGTCTGAAGTTACAAATTTAAATTTACATGGGCACTGCGTTACAAAGCTGCATTACAAAGCTCTTACACCCCCCTCCCCACACACACAGTCACAATACAGTAATAAAAGCTCCATCATTGGCAACAGTGTCGTTGTCATCTCTACCAATGGCAAAGATTTTTGATGCCTTATTATTTTTCTACTTCTAGTGTCTCCATTGTTGCTATATTTCTTGCGATTTTTTGGTGGTTGTATTGCTATGGTTTTGAGAACTCAAATCTCCAAGATAGCTGGAGGACAAGCGAAAGGGAAGCTCAAGGAGTTCGAGGGCTGCTTTGATTTGATGGTTTAATTGCCGAATTTTGAGAAGGAAAATTGAGGATTTGGGGGAATGAAATGAAAACGGGCAAATGAAAATAAACGGAAAAATCGAAAACGACGCCGTAATGGTTAACGATAGGAAATTTTGACACGTGTACGAAAAAATGACTCTTTTATATTGTTAAGGATAGAGTTTCCCATCCTCTTTCTTGTCATCAATCATTCAAGGTCAACCTAACGGCTTCTATGAGGAAGGTGGCACAAAGGAGGCTCGAGGATTTGTTAAGGAATACAGCAAGGACCGACATAGGGGAGTACCAAAGGCGTTTTCCGATCCACTTGAGCGAGGGGACGTGCCACAACTAAACAAGGGAGTAAAGGGCCACTTTGCATTGGATGCTCTTTACCCTCCCCATAATGATAGCTATGTCGTTTTTGAGAGCGTTGAAGCTTGCTTCTTCTCTAGAGTCTTCTTGATCGTCAATGCAATCTGTCCTGAATAGAATCAATATAATTTTGAACGATTGACAACAAAACCTAATGGAACTTTAGAGCTTAATAATGTCTCTAATTCTAATTATGAAAATAAAATAATCCGCATGCACACATGTTCTAATTATTTTTATACGAGATTACTAAACATATCTTTTTTTTTTTTCCCTCCATTCATCATAGTCATAAATAAGTACAATACTCTTAGTAAAGAAATAGTCGAGAGATTTGGCCCATCATAATTTACCATATTTTGAGAATGAGAGATTGTTAGATATTGATCCCAATTCATTGTTTAATATCTTAAATTACATCTCAACTCGAATGACAACAAATAGGAATTCATTGTCACCTATTTGAAGGTTAACATAAGAATTAATGGGAAAAACTAAAATGCAAGAATTTTGGTAGGTAATCGTCGTCTACAAAATGTTAAAAAGTCCGTTAAAAAAAGGTTATATATTTTATTGTGCAGAATATTTTATTGACTTAGATGGTTAGGTTAACATATTAGCCCCGACAAAAATAAAGTTTTGAATACTGAATTTTTTGAGAATGTGTGGTTAAAAAATATGAAAATATTTTGAATTTACATACAAAATGTTTTATTGTGTAAATGTGTGATAAAAATTGAGTATGTAGAACAAATAATTTTGAAATAATGGTTGTCAAACAGGGGCTAAGCTTCTATTTGTTTTAGATTAATATTTTATTACATTTTGATAAAAATTGATGAAATGTGTGGTTGGAAAGTTATGGATTCTATGAAATATATGGTTAAAATTCATTATTGACTTTAACTTATATTTTATCAACTTTTTTGCTGGACAAAACAAGGGCTAAAAGTCGAATATTTTTTTTCTAACATTGGTTAATATTTTTACACTTAACCGAAGTGACTCGCAATGACAAAAAATCCTAACATTTGAATTGTTCCATTTTAGTTCAAATCAAGCCTTTGTTAGAGTCCCTTTTTTTTTTTTTCATTAAATTGAATTTTTGTACAGTAATTTGACCTCTTTTTAACTACACATTCTTTAATAAAATAATATTACATGCAAATCTAAATTTTTTCCTTATTTTTTAACCACACAATTTTCATCATAAAACCATTGCAAAATACATTTTTTGAAAAAGGGACAAACAAATTGGAATGAAATTGGATTGCAATATTGAATTTTGGTTAGGTGGAACATTTCTTTAAACAATTATATTACATATATATCTTTTTTATAGTATCTTTGACATTATGTCACGTGGGAATACACCATCAAACAATTTAAAAAAAGGATTAATCTATGTGTATATAGGTATACACATAGGGGATGACATAATGGAGTGGGGTGAGGTCCACAATACTGTAGCATGGGATCCACACCACTCACATTATGTCACCCTCTATGTGTACACCTATGTACACATAGCATGACCATTAAAAAAACACACCTTCCACCACAACTTTTGATCTCCAATGAAATGTAAATTATATTGTCAACCTAACAATGTACATATAGCATTGTTGTTCTTTAAAACGTGATTCCTTATTCTTTTGTAAAGAATGTTTAGTGAACTACACAAATATTCATTAGATTAAAATATTAGGGAATGGTCAGGGAAGTTACAGGGGATGTATTAGCCCCCATTTGACATCCTTGAAATTTTAAAAAACATTGTTATGAATAATATTTTTTAGAGAATGTGTGATTAAAGCGTAAAAATTTATTTGGATTTACGTATAGAATATTTTGTGTGAATGTGTAGTTAAAAATAAGTATAGAAAATAAATTAAGCTCCCATTTGACAACTTTCTTTTAATGAGCTTTTGAATAGTAAATTTTTTAAGAATGTGTGATTAAAAAGTAGAAAAACATTTGGATTTACATGAAGAATATTCTATTGTGAAAATGTGATTGAAAATGAGTGAGAAAAAAAATTGAAATAATGATTGTTAAACGGAGGTTAAATTAAAGTAAGGGTTGTCAAACTGCAATTGGATTCGATTATGCTTTTCGATGTCGCGTGATTCTCTATAAGAAAATATTAAATTGGGTTAAGGTGTTTGTACATCAATTGTGTAAACTCACGTTTACACTTGATTTGTTGTCAAGAAATAAGTGAATGAGAAAACATTTTTTTCAAATTGTCAAATGAGATGATACATGGCATGATGTAAACGGGGGTGCAAGTCATAATGTACACGAAACATGATTGTATTAAATTACTAGTGAAATGCCCAAAATCAGGGTGTGTTTGAACCACATTATTTTGGAAAAATGTATTCTGAAATAGTAGATTGATGGAGAATATATGGTTGAAAAAGAATGAAAATTTATTGATGTAATCGAAAATATTATTTTATTAAAGAATGTGTGGTTGAAAATGAGTAGAATAATAAGAATGAGAATTTTAATTTGTACCAAACATAGGGCTCAATTAGGGATATGACTAAAATTATAATTCATCATTTTTTCTCTTCTTATCAACCACATATTCTATAATAAAATAATATTACACGCAATCGAAAAAGTTTTGCTCCATACATTTTTTTTCAAGAAAACACTAGTTCAACCATTAAAATTTCAAGGGCCAAAAGGGGAATTGTATCATTACTAATCTAATTGTATCATTAAGCTCCTGTTTGACTCATATTATTTTTTTCATTCTCATTCTTCTACAACCACACATTCTTCAATAAAATAATATTTTCTATCACATCAATAAGTTTTCATTCTTTTTCAACAACATATTCATCATCACATCACTTAAAAAAATGCATTTTCTCATTTTAATATGCATCAAACACAAAATGTCTAAGATTCGCCAAAATCGTGTGAAAATGTAATTACTTCTAAGGGTAAAATAGTCTTTTTCTCCATCAGATTAAAATGTAAGCTCGTGTTTGATACAAATTAAAGTTTACATTATAATATAAGTCAAAGTTAACAATTAATTTTAATCACATGTTATTTGATCTACAACTTTTCAATTACTCATCTCATCAACTCTTATTAAAATCTACTTTTAGCCAATGTTTGATCACCATTAAAATTAATTAATTTTTTTCTTTTCCCAACAACCGTTCATTTTTAATAAAATAATATTACATGTAAATTCAAAACTTTTCATTTTTTAACCATACATTTTTCAAAAATTTATCATCCCAAAATACATTTTTCTCCCCAATTCTTATTATAATTGGAGCCAAACAAGGGCTTAATTCCCACAAACAGGAGCTAAGCATTTACCCACTAAAAATGGATTTTACTATTTGCGTACGTAACATTATATAATTCATTATGTAAATCTTAACGTACATGTAACAACCTTCCTTTAAAAATAAGGTACAATCTCCAATTATTTTCATCTGCTTGCTTTGCATTATTTGTTGAAAAATGAGCTTTTAATCCCGGACATCTTTGGCAATTAAAGGTGTTTATAAGCATATTTGAACAGCTTATAAGTACAACCAAACATGAGATTTTCATTTTAAAAATTAAAAAACCAATTTACTACAGAGACAATAATAGTTAAATATTCAATTTAAAGTAGCATATCCTAACTATATATTCTATTAAAAGAAAGGCACGAAACCGAAAATTGAAAATAAGCCAAGCATGAAAAAGAGGCAAAGATTGTAAGTAAAGAATTCAAACACAGCTTCCATCAAGAGAGACACGAAATGAATAACAAAATTTCACACCTCACGCAAATAATCTCCAAAACATTTTTTTTAATAAGCATTAATTTTCAATTCTAGCACAAGAAGTCAGAGTAAAGCTTCATAGATTGAGATCCTAAAAGTGAACTATAACAAAGATCCAGAAAGAAAGCCTAAGCAAACAAACTGAACTGCTTGAGACCAGAACCAAAACGCATCACTGCTGTCGGACTTCAACTTTCTTTTTCTGCCAGAGTCTGTCGATAGCACTGTCAGCATCGCCCTGCAAAATGGTTGGTTAACTCACAATAATTAGCACCGAACATATTACGTAAGTAGAGAACTATCTGACCCCTAGCATATATGTCACTGTAAATCTTCCATTATGAATGGTAACAGAATAATGTTTTAAGAAAACAACTGTGAAGTTCAACAGTTCCTCAACATAAAGATGGAAATTTAACTGTGTCAATAAAGTATAATCATACAACTTGAAAAGGCCAAGCATAAAAAATCCACACAAATAAGCACGAAATGAAACTGAAGAAAATATCTAATCAAGCCATCAACATAACGCTGACAAAAGAAAATAAATTGCCACATAGATGGTGAACAAATAAAATAAAGAGGAAAAGATAAATCAACATACAAATATTCAAGTGTAGGCAAGTACACAGATAAATTAATATGCCAGTTTTAAGGTGTGTGTTTTAGGGGATTGAGGTTTCGGTGCATCTCCGATGGGTTTGCAGCGAGATAGAGATAGAGATATATAACAGGACCTTATCAAGTGAGGATCATCAATACTTTGAAGGACTTGATCAACTAAGCCTCGCAATGCCTTGCATGACACTTGATAAGAATTTAAAACCTTGCGGTTGTATATTACTTGGTCCAGTCAGATTGAACGGAATTTTATAATATTTAAGGTTAAGATTGTCGCCTTCCTCCTATTTCATGTGAAAATCAGTGGTTTTTATATCATCAATATAGGATGAGGCAGCAGAATTAAAGACAATATTTGTATTTCTTTTCCCTGTTTCATTGACTACAACTCCAAAATTTTCTCACTATTTACATTTTGATGATTAGAAGAAATTAAGACCTTAAAAACAATGCAGAGGGTAAATTTTAGTAGAAATTGTTCCATAGAGCAATTGGAAAAAATTAATCTTCATAACAAAATCAAATGAGCATCATTTATAGCTTCGGAACAAACCAGAAGAAAGGTGCAGCATCAGATTTAAAATGCACTCAAATCATAAAAAGGAAAGATAAGCAAGAATAAAAACCTGAGCACGGATGAATCCACAGAGAGCAAAGGTAGAGAATTGGCCAGTGTATCGGCCAGTTTCATCCAAATGCCCAACGTTGATCTGGACAGATGCATGATCCTTGGACGTGATCAGCCTGTTTGTGGCAGAACTGCACCAAACACAAAATTTCACATAACATCAACATCGTGCTCCTCAGAAATTTCACTTTTAAATCTAATACAAAAGGGAAGAATCAGGCATAAAAAGAGGAATAATAGCATCATAGAAAAGATACACACCACTTTCTGGGAATGTAGAGATCCATATTCTGTCCCTCATCATTCTGCATCTTGGCAAATTGTTCAACTGCAAACAAAGGTTAAGCACCTGAATAAAAAATAACCCAGTTAACTGACGAACTATGTCCCTTGTTTCGAGTCCTAACTCAATTCATTTATTTCAGCCCTACAACACTTTAGTCACCGAAAAATCCTTGACAATATTACCAATTTTTCTTAACTTCATAACGTATCAGTACACGAAAAGTACACAACCAACATATCATAGCTATACTTACAAACAACAATTTTTTTTTAGAGAAAAATAATTCAAAACGAAACCCTCCTCAGAATTGAAAACGGACCATTCCCCAATATAATTGCACGTATTACTACTCTAAATGAAGATACAGTTGCAGAATGATTAATTTAATTAAAAAAATGTGCGCAAACAATTAGTACACATATAAATAAACTATAAGGAAAGAGAAATAGTAGAAAGATTACCGGAAGATACAGATGAAGACTATTGCTGGAGCTGCCGAGAGGGAATAATTAGGTTTGCGGCCTCTTATGATAGATTTTTGTTCAAACCAAAACCCTAGGAAGGTTGATGGACCAAAATGACCCCCCATATGCGATGAAAGTCGTTATTTAATAATTTTGCCCCCGTGATTATACAATTTTTCTAACTAAGCCCTTTATTAGGATTTTTTTTCACGTGGCATTTTATTTAATTATTCTATAGTTAGTAATCTTCGGCATTAAGGAGTTTTAATCTTGACATAGATAGTTTGACAATACTTATACAAATTCTTTCACGATGTCAATAAATTTAGATGCAATTCTCACATGAATATGACTTGCCGAAAGATATCTAAACAATTGAATCAACCTTGAATATTCGTTTTCCTTTTATCATAATCTGTTTAATCTAGTTATATAATGCCAACACCATCTGGTTGGACACCCTAAATGTGCTCCCGACCCAATTCTTTCAAATGTTGACAGCGATAACCCTCGTAATCACTCCATAATAAGTTACATATTGTATACGGATATGCACATGAGAGTAGTGTAGAAAAAAGAATCCCGTATCAATTATGGGTTTATTGTAAAATTTGTATATAGTATAATTAGTGCTTAGTTAGGAAAGATTATTCTTTCTTTAATTAGAATATTATTTTTTCCTTATTTATTTTACATTACATTGTGTATATTGAGGTAGTGATTGCTGTAAAATTATTGAGAAGAAAATAATAAAAGATTTCTTTTCATCTCTATTCCGCCTTCATGGTATCAGGGCTCGGGTAAGATCTAAAAACCCGACTACCAATGGCAGAAAACACAACCAACAGTAAAGAATCAGCCTCCTCCGAGTCAGGAACTAGCGAGACCGAAAAATTCTCAACCATGACTTCAGGTGGAATAGATAATTCCTCCTTTCAACTCATGGTGGAAAAACTCAACAGAAAAAATTATAAGGAGTGGGCTCAATCAATCAAGTTGGTGATCGACGGAAAATGGAAGATTGGATACCTTACAGGAGACACAAAACAGCCCTCAGACATAATCCTCCAAAAGAAATGGAAATCCGAAAATTCCATGGTAATGGCGTGGCTCGTAAATTCAATGAAACCGGCAATTGGCAAAATTTACCTCTTCATGGCAACAACGAAGAACATATGGGATGCCGTTCGAGACATGTATTATGATGCAGAAGATTTATCCCAAATCTTTGAAATAAAAACAAAATTATGGTAAGCAAAGCAGGGGAGATAGGGATGTCACGGATTATTACATGGAAATGATAGCCCTTTGGCAAGAATTGGACCTCAGCATAGACAAACAGTAGGACTTCCCTAGTGACAGCGTGCGATACAGGAAAAATGTGGAGAATGAAAGAGTATACGAATTCTTGGCTGGATTGAACTGGGAAGTGGATGATGTGAGAGGTCGAATCCTTAGCCGTCGACCACTACCTTCTACATGGGATGTTTTCTCCGAAGTGAGACGCGAGGAAAGTCGCCAGCAAATAATGTTGAAGAACCAAGATGGGTTTGCTGTGTCTGTAGATGGGTCAACCCTTTTATCTAACTCAATTAGGCCAACTGGGTCAGAAGAATATGGGCCGCATGGAGTTGTTGTAAATTTTAAAAGAAATTCATTTAATGGGCCAAAGTCAGTTGGGCATGATGTGGGAAGAAAAATGCTTAGAGGAGTACCTAAAATTGGCCCAGGTCCAAAACTACAGAAAGGTCGCCCCACTATCGAAAACCTAGACATAAAGAAGATACGTGTTGGGATTTGTACGGAAAACCACCTGATTGGAAACCGACAGAGAGAGTACCAAGCTGCAGTTGATTCCACTGAAGTGTAAAACTTAAACTCCACTACTTTCGAGCAACTAGAACAACTCTACAAAATGTTTTCCAATTCTTAATCATCCGGCTCAACAGGTTCCTTGGCCCACTGAGGTAGTTTCCTGAGAGCTTTAAACACCACTACACTCTCCAAAATGCCATGGATTATTGATTCTGGTGCATCCGATCATATGACGAACTCCTACCATTTGTTTTCCGTCATACTTCCATGTGCGGGCAATCTTAAAGTCAAAATTGCAGATGAGTCTCTCTCTCTCTCCAATGGCTAGAAAAGGGAGTATTCGAATCTCTAATTCAATCATACTCGAACAAGTCCTACATGTTCCAAATCTCTCATGCAATTACTATCCATTAGCCAATTGACAAAAAATGAAAATCATTCTGCTAATTTTTTTTCTTCCCACTGTGGAAGACGATTGACAGTGCTAGAGAGTGTGATGGACTTTACTACTTTAACGATACTGATCTGAGTAAACAACGTTAATTTTCTAGTTGTGATTTTGCTTTTGTTCCTAACGATAGCGAAACTCGTTTATGGCATTATAGGATGGGACATCCCAACTTTCAATATCTAAAACACGTATTTCCTTCAATATTTTTGAATAAAATGCCTTCTGATCTTTATTATGAAAGTTGTGAACTCGTAGAACATCATCATTCCTCATTTCCAAAATCTGTTTACAAACCATCCAAACCGTTTAGTATGATTCACAGTGATTTATGGGGACTTTCACGAATCCCTAATCGCACCCACACAAAAATAGTTTGTCATGTTTATTGACGATCATACTCGAATATGTTGGGTCTATTTACTAAAAGAAAAAATCGATGTGCGTTCAGTGTTCATAAGTTTCCATTCTATGGTTCAAACCCAATTTCTGACAAAAATTCAAATTATGCGCACAGATAATGGCACAGAATATTTCAATAATACTCTAAACACCTATCTTCAAGAAAATGGAATAATCCACCAAAGCTCATGTGTCGATACTCCCCAACAGAATGAGATTGCTGAGCAGAAAAATAGACACATACTTGTGGTCACCCGTGCCCTGATGTTTACTACAAATGTAAACAAAACCATATGGAGTGATGCCATTTTAACATCTGTCTATCTTATAAATAGAATGCCTAATCGCACTCTCAAATTCAAGACTCGCCTCTAAAGATTTCAGAAAGTCTTCCCTAACTCTCGTCTTAGCTCCAATTTACCCTTGAAAGTGTTTGGATGTAGAGCTTTTGTACACACACATCCCCAATTTCGAAATAAACTTGAACCCCGTGCTCTTAAGTGTGTATTCATTGGATACTCACCAACACAAAGAGGATCTAAATGCTATGATCCACTCACAAAAAGAGTCCATGTCAGCCTTGATGTCACCTTCTTTGAAAAAAGCCCCTTACTTCCAAAAATCCTCTCTTCAGGGGGAGAACTTAAGTGAAGATCAGCTCTTTGAAATCTCTATTAATCCCTGTGAATCTATCACTAAACCTAAACAACCTACAACACCACCTGGTCCCAACATGCCATCTGTAGAAGGCAACTTAAATTCAGGGAGAAAACATAAAGAACAACATAACAAAGAGATAATTGTTTACTCAAAAAAGCCAAGATCAAAGTATGAGGAAAACATCACACTTAAAGCATCAAGAGAGTCAGAACCAGTGATAGCTCCAGACACCGATCTAAAGTCCCCTGACACTGATCTACCTATTGCTCTCAGAAAACAAACTCGATCATGTACTCTTCACCCTATCTCAAAATTTGTAGGTTACAAAACTTTATCTACTGGATTTCAATCTTTTGTAGCTAACCTCGATAGTATAGAAATTTCGAGAAATATCCAAGAGGCCTTGGAAACTCCTAGGTGGAGAAAAGCAGTAATGGAAGAAATGAAAGCTTTGGAAACAAATAACACTTGGGATGTGATGGAACTACCAAAAAGAAAGAAACCCGTTGGGTGCAAATGGGTGTTTAATGTGAATTATAACTCAGATAGAACAATAGAAAGATACAAAGCTTGTCTGGTCGCAAAAGGATATACTCAAATCTATGTCATAGATTACACAGAAACATTCGCACTAGTTGCAAAATTGAATATGATTCGGGTTCTTCTATCACTAGTAACAAACTTGGATTGACCACTTCAACAACTTGATATTAAAAAATGGATTCCTGAATGGGGAGTTGGATGAAGAAGTGTACATGATGCTACTACCGAGATTTTCTATGAACCATGAAGAAAACAAAGTATGCAAACTAAAAAAAATCCATGTACAACCTCAAACAGTCACATAGAGCATGATTTGACAGATTTGAATGTACTGAAGAGTCGGGGATACCGACAAGGACAATCAGATCACACTATGTTTTTCAAAATATTTGAAGATGGGACAAAAATTATTCTGATTGTATATGTTGACGACATAATTCTCACGGGAAGTAATACAGTCGAGATGGAGAGGTTAAAAAACTATCTAGCTACAGAATTTGAAGTAAAGGATTTGGGACAAATGCAATACTTTCTTGGCATGGAAGTAGCCAGATCAAAGAAGGGTATTAGTGTTTCACAACGAAAGTATGTTCTAGACCTCCTAATTGAAACCGATATGCTTGGGTGTAAACCAAGTGACACTCCTATGGATTCTGGAAGAAAGACATATAATGACGGAGAATCAGTTGAAAATGACAGATATCCAGGACTGGTTGGAAAACTGGTCTATCTAACACACACTAGACCTAACATTGCATTCGCAGTTAGTGTGGTAAGCCAACACATGCATTCTCCAAAAGAAGTCCATCTAGAAGTAGTGTACATGATTTTGAGACACCTCAAAGGCTCTCCTGGGAAAGGACTGTTGTTCAAGAAAAATGAAAAGCAGGAGATAGAAATATTCACTGATATTGATTGGGCAGGAGCAATAGAAGATAGGAGATCAACCACTGGCTATTGTACCTTTGTGTGGAGAAATTTGGTAACATGGATGAGCAAGAAACAAAATGTTGTAGCCAGAAGTAGTGTTAAAGCAGAATTTAGAGCAGCCGCACAAGAAATATGTTCAGGGCTATGGAACCATTTGTATGATCTACATTAAAACCAAAGAACAAACAACTGATGTATTCACCAAAGGGCTACTCAGACAAATTTTCGATGACTTCATCTGCAAGTTGGATATGATCAAAATTTAAAATTCAACTTGAGGGGGAGTGTAGAAAAATGGAATCCCCGTATCAATTAGGGGATTATTGTAAAATTTGTATATGGTATAATTAGTGCTTAGTTAGGAAAGATTATTCTTTCTTTAATTAGAATATTATTTTTTCCTTATTTATTTTACATTACATTGTATATATTGAGGTAGTGATTGCTGTAAAATTATTGAGAATATAATAAGAAAAGATTTCTTTTCATCTCTATTCTATCTTCAAGTAGGGACTCACGTTCTTCTTAATATCAATGCTAAAGCAAAATAATAGAAACTGTGTGACCAGCTTGCATGGATAAGATTTCAAAAATCCTTGGAATGAGAACTTCCATACTTCGCGATAAACTTCAAAACCATAAGAATGAAAAACTGAACAAGAAAGAGGGTGATCCAAAGTGGACTGTTTGTTTCCCACTAATTCCAATGGACACTGAATGAAAATTCAGTTATCATGGTTTAATCCTGCAATTGGAGGGAGCCTATTTGTTTAAAATACTTGTAGAGGGATCGGCTTCTAACCTGTCTAACATCAAAAGATGAGCACTTCCTCTTCTTAAGTCATACCCAGCTGTAGCCTGGCTCTTTTATCACTCCTTTGTGACACATTAGTTTTCGCACGCTTGCTGCATCATTCCAACTTCCTTCAGTCGCCAGAACATTTGCCAGTAATACGTATATAGCAGGATCATTAGGGCAAAGTTCCACAAGCTTTCTTGCACAACTTACGGCGATTTCCTTATTGCCATGAACTTGACAAGCACTTAGCAAAGCTTTATATACCGAGGGCCCTGCCTCAATTGGCATGCTATTGATGAAGGCCTCTGCTTCTTGGATATACCCAGCCCGTCCATAGAGATCCACGACACAAGCATAATGCTCTAACTTGGGTGGTGGAAGGGAATCATCACTTTTCATCAGATCAAAATACTCTAGGCCTTTCTCAAGCAATCCAACATGGCTGCATGCAGTGAGGACTGCAAGGAAAGTGGTCAGATTGGGTTTAATCTCACGTCTCCTCATTTGTTCAAACATTTGAATGGCTTCACTACCATAACCATGCTGAGCGCAGCTTGTAATTATTGAATTCCATGAAATCACATCGTGGTCATCCATCAAAAAGAATGCCTTCTTTGCATCATCAATCTTACCACATTTTCCATACATGGAAACGAGCCCATTCTGGACGTAATTTTTTGAAGTGTAACCTGTTTTGAGAACAACAGCATGGATCTGTTTTCCCTCTTCTAGCGATGAACTGCTTCCCAATGCTTTTATTAGGCTTGTGAATGTAAAAAAATCAACAGTAATACCTTCCTGTCTCATTCTAGAAAAGCATAGTAGGGCTTCCTTACCAATCCCCAAATTAGAAAATCCAGCAATTACAGCATTCCATGCAATTTGGTCCCGGACAGTAACACTGCAGCAGATATTATAGAAATCCCCTAAGCTACAGCCCAAATTTGAGTACACAGTCATTAATGTAGTTGCCAAATAAATGTTAGATTCTAAGCCCTCCCGACTTATACAACAATGAATCTGCTTGCAATGATCTAAATCATCCTCGCAGCAAAATGAGCTCAACAAACTATTATATGTAACATAATTCGCCTCAACAGCAGACCGCAGCATTTCCCTGAACACAATCATTGCTTTAATGGAGCATTGTTTCTGGGCATACCCAGTAATCATCGAATTCCATGTAACTACATTTTTTGCTATTACTCGATCAAAAACTTTTCTCGAATCCTCAATTTTCCCGCAGTGCGCATACATATCAATCAAACTACTCCCTGCAACAGCATGAAACCCGAACCCAGCTTTAATACTCAAGCCATGCACTTGAATCCCAAGCATAGCGTCTTCTAACTGTGTACATCCTATCAAAACAGACGAAACAGTGTAGGGCGTGACAGAAATGCCCTCGCTTAGCATCTTGATGAACAATTCAATAGCAGTTCCAGGATAGTGGGAGTTCACATAGCCAGAGATCAAAGAATTCCAAGTGACAGCATTTCTGTTAGGCATTTCAACAAACAGATTATGAGCCAATACATTTTCACCGCATTTTCCATACATATAAATCAAGGAAGTGCTTATATAAACATTATTAACAAAACCCGTCTTGAGAATGCGACAATGAAGCTGAATGCCAGTAGATAAGGAACCCTTTTGAGCGCACCAGGATACTATTTCATTTATAGTGTATGGATTCTGTAGAGACCAATTTTGCAGCCATTGAGTTATACAGTCTGAATTTACAGTTATTGAATTGCTAAAAGTGGGGGAACTGTGTTCTAGGAAATTTGATTGGTGGTTGGGGTTCGTTAGAGCACGGGAAAAAATGTAGTTGAATCCTTTTGTAGCATTGTATAGGGTGTGTTGCCGTAAGCGAATTGCAGGACAGTGCAGGATCATCATCTCACCATCTTGATTCAATCACTCTTCCTCGGACTGGAATGTGGTGTATGGAGAAACCATTTGATCAAAATCTATAGGCCTATAGCTGGGTGAGAGTTGCAATCTACTTCAAATGGCCCATAGTTAGGCTTGGATTGAGTATGAGTCCATCCCGTTTTGGACTACACTTTTAAGGACACGTGCTATTGGGTCGTTTCCAAATCCAATCCCATTTGAAGCATGCGGTGCTCGTACTGGGGTAGAATAATGGCGGGAAATTTCCTCGCTCGCTAGGATGATTCGAAATATGTTGTGCCAGTTGATCTTAATAGTGCGTCTAACATCTAGCTAGCTTTTAGTACAAGGATGATTTGAGATGTATCGTGTTTGTTGGCCTTGACAATGGGTGGAATATCCGACTTTCATATCACGTTTCGAGCGCATTACTTCATCATCGTATATTTAATCAATAAATTATGTTTAAAGAAGAATTGGATCAAAATTGAGTTAAGCTGTCGATCATGTCACATAACCTTTCTTTAGCCAAGAATCCCATTGTTAATCAAATTGAAGGATCCAATTTGTCTAGAGCTTTTAGTCAAGTTCCGACAAGCAAACATTCGAAGGAGTTGGTTATTACTTATTGAGTCGACGGGCAAAGTTAACTGCCATGGGTTCGTCATATCATTTCATTAGTTGTCGTGTAACAAATCCTCTCTACATGGACTTTATGGCTATCAAAAGTAGAAATAGCCTTGAACACGGAGCAATATATTTTTATGCAAGATTTCATACGCAAAAGTGAAGGTACATTGTTATTTGGATTAAGTGATTTCATTGACTAAGCAAGCAAATACTTAGAAATCAGAATTTAAATCGGTCATGGAGACTAAAATCACATTAGAATCCTAGGGTGTAATACGACGTAATCCTCCCTCTCACATACACACGGACAGACAGACAAACAAAATTTAAGAACTTTGATCACATGTGAATTTGGTCCTTTAAAATCAGAATTCATCACATGAAATGGAAACTCGCTCTGAGCTAAACAAACAACAATGATTAAGGAGCAAAAACTGTACAATCCAATGACACAGTTCATGGTTTATAGCTTCCATTTGTGAAGCTTCTAATTTGAAATATAATCCTCTAACACGGCTGCTATTTTCAGTCTTCTGCACAGCAGACAAGTTCTCAGAGTTAGCTGCTCATGTTCGGACAAGAAGATGCCATTCTAACATCAATAGCAAGCTGCAACGCTTTTAGACGAGCCTTTTCCTAATGCATCTTGAAACAGGAAAATCCAGCTTTCCAATGCATTCTCATTCTCGGTTATAGGCCCAATTCCTTTTTCAGTTGCGCAAGGGCTGCTTCAATCTCGTCAATATTTTCTTCAATGTTGTTTCCTTTATCTGCCTTGTTTTGATCAGCAGTTTCAGTTTCCTTTGTTCCATAGGACCCCTTTTGCGTCTTTTCATCATTGTTATCTTCAGATACCTCTGCATCTGTGATGTTCAGCTCCTTCTCCAAGAATTCAACAAACTCTTCCCCAATTTCCTGTCAAGCACCACAAGTTATGATAACATTTTAAGGCAACAGTGTTGAGCTAAGCTTTAAAAATGTAAGCATTTTTTTTACACCAAACATGTTTGGATAATTTACTTTTCATACTTTTTAAGTTAAAAAGTTATTATTCTTGGAAGTAAGATTACCTTGTCAAAATAAGGAATCATTTCCAACTTTCATCAATAAAAAAATTATTTTAAAAACTTATCTCTCTTAGAATAAACTTTTTGAGCTTTGCCAAACATGTTGAAAAAATTGAAAGAGCAAAAAGGTCCCTTTAAATATTATTTAGCAAATTGCTGAATAATAATGTCCCACCGACAGTTCCTCCCACAAGCTCTTCGGTTTTCCTTGTGAACCAGCGCTTGCCTCCCAGTTGCGAAATTCTTCCTGGAGATCTCTGAAGAAGTCCTCTGCAAACACAAATGTCGACTTCATCATCTCAAACATATTGTGTTACTTAGAAGATTATACGGGACAAAAAGGTTCAAAATGATCTGAAAATTGATGCAAGGCAATTTTATGCCCTTGTGGTCATCCAAGGAGTATAATCTACCTATTGTTATTTGGACATCCCTCAAAAAGTAACCTGCAGCATTAAGGGGTCAAAAACATAAGAATATATCAAAAGAAAAGCCTCAATTTCTTACCGAAGGTTAAGATTCAGTGCAAAATGAGGTCATATCTCATCGATATCATATTAAAGCTAAGGTAGAACATCTAGGGTATGTTTCACATTGGACACAAATGAACACTATAATTAACAAAATTCGAACACTTTTTCCTTAATATTGTCTTATAGTGTCATGCACCTTACCAAATTTAGGTGAGTTCAAGCCACTAATGCAGTAAATCGAATTTTTAGAAAATAGACACATTGATAAGATACAAACATTTAAGTAGACGAATCCAACCAAATAGGACTCTGGTATAAAGATTTCCACATTAATGCTTATATGGGATTAAAATTATTGTTTAAGCAGTGAGCACTACAAAATGTGTGGATAAAAAGTGTGTTTGACTCGCTTAACTTATAATTTAAGCTTTGCCAAACATGCACTAATTCTCTTATAACTTCAAGAGAAGATAGTAGCTGGATCAGGAGTTGTCAAGGATAATTTCCTAAAAGTATTGTTCTTGATGGAAACAGAGTAGGAACATACACCTATGGTATAAAAGACATAATCGAGGGTCTTGACAGGAAATATAGTTACCAAATCCATAGAACTCTTCTTCAGCTTCAGCAGTCCTATTTTGGCTTCTTCCAGCCGTGGAATAGAAAGAATCAGACGCTTGATTTCCTGTATCATACTTCCCTCGGGATTTAGAGTTCAGAAGTGTGTTGTATGCATGTTTAATTCTCATAAATTTTTCCTGCGCACCAACCTTTAGGAAAGATGTCAAAATAGAGAAGCTACTTGTATACAAATTATATAAGACAAAAAGATATCTATGATCTTGGACCTGAAAAGAAAGTGGACATGAAGTACAATGAATTATAAGACACAGAAGGCAATGCCAAAAAGTTAGCTACTTTTTATACATTTTGTGCATGTTACATTTGTTCTTATCAACTGGACAGGCTTATGCAAACATGTACTTTTCGTCGTGATATTGAAATGTAAGTCCACAAAAGAATATAAGCTATTTAGTAACTAAATCCTTTGGTCTAAAATATTGACGTGGAAGGTTGTAAAATATAAAATTAAAACAAGATCCTTTTCACAACCTCATCTTAGAACATTCTGTTAATTCATATTTTGCTAGCTCAAAGAATACGTCAATGCAAGAGTCGAGACCATATTTAGAAATGTACTATTTGGGCAGACAAGCTTGTTCCCAACACATTATCTAAAATAAATACATATGCAGATAGGCAACCATATACATATGCAGATAGGCAACCATAGAAGCCAAATAGTCTCCACTCCACTGCAGAGCTATTTAGACGACATGTCAATACTAGCCTCTAGTTCAAAACCGAACATGAAACTTAGGTTTCGTTCGGCTCCTTTATGGAAGATGAGAAAAATTCTTAGATCTAAGATGGGAACAAAATTATACCTATAACACCTATGTCAGAATCTTAGGTTGGAAAAGAAAATGGTCGTCCTCCGGAGGTCGACTAAGGCATATTAAACATGTTCTAGTCTTCCTATGCACATGTTCTAATTTTTCCTTGAGTACGATGTCCACACACTAATTACCTTTACAAAGAGAAAAGAAGGATAATATATCTTTATGAATTTTCCATTCATTCTCACTATGCTTTATACGTAAGATTAGACAAATAAAACAAGAACAAAAAATGATAAAACGCTTTGTGAAATTTGTCAATTGTATGTTTAGTACACTCCAACATATGCTTAGTAGTTTTTTCGTTTCTTCGAATGAATATAACTGCAGAGTCAACTTGAGATGACCAAAATTGAGGCTTTTCTCATTAGAATGTTAAGAAGGGATCTATAACAATAAAATGTAACAGCAGTCATAATTAAATGGAAATAAAATGCATTATAACTTGTTCAACTAGTGATCAGTTGGCTGCTAATTAATAAACCAACCATTCAGCTTGAATTTAAAAACTGGACAATTGCATCAAATCTAAATTCATCACCAGGTTCAAACATTTCTTCAAGATCTTCAAAACTCTGTTCGATCTGCAAATCTTTGCTAACTTTCAAACCTTCCTACAATTTTCAAAGAGATAAATAGGTAGAGAAGTTCAAATTTAGGTTCGACTTACTCAAAATGTAAAACGAGAACATAAAGAAGTTTGGACGGGATCCCTTGGATGTTGGCCATTTTATTATCGGTATTATCAGGATGAGGAAAGAAGAACAAGAAGATAAGAACATAAATCTGTCAGGTGCCATTGAAGATGGAAGTGCGGTGAACAGGCTCCTTTGAAGTACACGGTAGACCTGTAATGATCTGATGGAAGAAGGTGTGGTGATGGATAGACTGTATACAATCATATTCAGAAAACAGCAATTATAAATAAGCTTCTTAATCTTGTCCTATACCAATGTCGCATTTCTTCAAAACCATGTCACACAAATGGTGAAAGCACTTCACTTTGCTCCTTTGACTATTGGATTAATCAAACTCATCTTTCTGGGATGGACCATATCATCCATGATTGCTACTGCCATCTCAACCACCCAATACCACATATGCCACCAAACAGATATTTTACCAATCATTAATCTCACAAATTGGGATGGGTACTCAATGTGACTGATAAAGATTTTAACCACCAACTTTGAGAGTAAAATCAAAAGTTATATCAAATGCTCACTTTAGCTCCTACATAAAAAATAGCGCTACTTCAAACCTAAACATTCAATCCCAACAGAGGGAGCAGTTATCTATTGAGCATTGGAGCATGATTTTCCAAAACCTTTGATATGCCACAATATAGTTCACAATACCCATTGAAGCATCACGTCTATGGCATAGCTATAATCTTAAATAGAAAATCTTGCTGATGGAAGTTACTTGGGATCTTTCTAACTTTAAGAGAGATTTCCAAAGAAAAATATAAGGCAGAGGAACTCTTAACTGCTGACCTCTAGAGAGAATATGTCTTTTTATGAAGTAGTTTACTATGGGCTTGTTTGATAAAGCTACTTTTTTTTTGCTAAAAAGCTGTCAAATATCATTTTTAACCACACATTTCATTCCACCCACAACTTTTCTCCACTTGTTAACTACACATTTCATGGGATCCACCAGCTTTTATAACTTTGTTTGATAAAAAACTACATCAAACAGGCACTGAATCTAGACAAAGATCTTGATGAGCCACTTTGATATTATCTTGAAACATCTTGCACTCATTTCTATGCATTAACATACCTCAAGATAAGTAAGACTAGTATTGCTGACACTTGCAACACAAACATTTCTATAGCTTGCTCCAATACTTGACATGAGCAGGTGAACACAGCACAAAATAATATAAATCTTCTAATTTTCCCTTAAGAGAATTGTGACTTGTTATTTCTTGGCCGTGAAGTTCCCCACGTGTCACTTAGTAGAGCAAAATACTATATATTTGCATAAAGTTTTAGATAGTTGACACAAGGTGTGCTAAATATCAAGTGAATAAGCTTAAGGATAATCTCTAGATATCTCCTGCATTAACACCTTAAGTGCAAGACACGTAAAAACTACTCCATTAAGTGTACCCTCATCCGAAGCCAGCACTCCAAGAGGACCTGAGCTCCTTAATAAATTTTTTTCTAAAAGCCTGCATGGATGCAACTCAGAGGCTGGGCAATTCTGCAGCTACTCCGTAGCAAATATTTTTAAAAATTTTGTACTTGTCGAAAAATAGAACTTAATTTGTAGAATGAAAAACTTTTGTTTAGCCTCCACAGAACCCCCATAACATTCATGTCTATTTCAAACAATATGAACTAGCTACATTAACATATGTGCAAGATGTGTCATGTACAGAGGTAAACAACTTAATCCAGTGCTTTTCTCAGGGGTTAAGGAGAGTTCTCTCTATGGAAATCTTCTTCATTAGCATAAGAGTTCCTTATTCCTCCTCTCTCTAGAGAATCTCCCTAAGAGTTAGAGAGAAAAAGGTTTTACTAGAAAGATCTCCATGTCTGGAGATGCATTGAAAATTTGAACATTCGTGTGACAACCGGAACCACATGTTAACAAATTGAAGGTTTTGAAAATTGCACCAAAAAGATAAATGTGTTTGATTGCATTCTAGGCGTGAAATGAATTTTGTACACATACTTGTAAAAAGAGTATGTTTATCATTTTCATGACAATCTAAGTCCCTGTTTGGTCGCGCTTCTTGGTGAATTTTTAGCTTATTGTCGACCGTTATACATTGTAACAAAGAAGTAGCCCCATTTGTTGAATCAGAGACGCAGCCAAAAATTGTTGAAAAAAGGCAGTTTTCATAACTTTTTACAAAATGAATTACCGAAAATACCCCGCCAAAAAAAAAAATGAAGAAAAGCTAAAGAGGGCATTACCATAATTCAAATATAAAAAATTATG
>CAIGRL010248901.1:0-13697 GCA_903798325.1 Fraxinus xanthoxyloides
CACATAAAAATTTTCATTCTTGTTTTTCTACTCATTTTCAATCACATTTTTCAATAAAATAATATTTTTCATCTCATCAATAACTTTTCCTTCTTTTTCAACCACGCATTCTCCATCAATCTACTATTATAGAATACATTCTTCCAAAATAATTTGGCTCAACCACACCCCTTAGTGAGGTTTAATTTGAAATAGAATATTGGGAAAAAAAAAAAAAGGCACACACAAACATCTTATAGTTTTAACCCCATATTTGATAGATTGTTGTGGAAAAAATGAGTTTTTGAATAGTAACTTCTGAGAGAATGTGTGATTAAAAATTGAGAAAAAAATTTAAATTTACGTGAAAATTATTTTATTGTAAAAATATGTAATTAAAAATGAGTATGAGAAAAAAAAAATGATAGTCAAACGGGGGTTTAGTTTCAAGACGAAGAAAAGATTATAACTTTATGAAACATAATCCTTATTTCATATTGCATGAGATATTTTAATTTTTAGTTTTTATTTTTAATTTCACTTTTTTCACAACTAAATGAGATTCGAATTCATATCATTGATCTAATAAAATTTCGCATCTCTAAGATTTAAACAAATATATTTCGTACAAAAAAATTACTCTTAATGATATGAAATAATTCTTTCGAAATTAATTCGAGAAATCCACAAAAATCAATTTATAAAATATAGCTTTCTAAACCAAATAATTAAAAAATATTCTCAACCATCAAAAGCGACCACCCTGCAGGAATAAAATTTACTGCAGAGAAACAAAATTAGGATAGTTGAGATTATTATTCTCTTTTGCTTCATGGTTACGAATTGTTTGGGCACATATAAGTCCCATCAACAAGACAGTGAAGCTTTAAATTCTTTGCACAAACAAAATTAAAATAAACAAAGCAGAAACCTTAAGAAAACAATCAAACACATTTCGCACATAAATCTACCTCTGATCTTACTTTCGTTCGACGTATCAAACGCGTCTCAAAAAGTTTCAGAACATTGAAATATGTGAAGTAATCCAAATCCACCATTGAATGGAAGGAGAATGGAACTCCATGGAAGAAATGACTTAAGTCGGGAATAATTATTGTCAAACGGAAAGGGTCGAATTTATTGGACATTTGGAAACTTAAGAGCGATTCAAATGATGAAATATCTTCGAGTATTTGATACCTTTAAGATATTTTGAGGTTTTCAAACCTTAACTTTTGATTATCCAATAAATGTAAGACACTTAGATCCCATGTTTATCTTTTGAATTGATACGTCTTGAAAAAGGGAACACATGTTTTAGGGGTCAAAATCTTTGATAGGTGCTTATGAATTATGATGTTGCACTCATTTTGCATAAATTACGCCTCTATAAACGTTCTACTTGTCCCGACTTGGTACCATTTATATTAATTTGAGAATAAAAATAAAGTTGAAGACATAAATATTATAATATGTCTAAGTTATGAATCTTTCGTGCAATTAAAATATAATCTAGTTATTCCCTCCATTCTATTTATATAAGTTTATTTTGTTTTCCAGATTAAAAAATTTTATTTAATATTATTGAAAAAACATTTTTTGCAAAAAAAAAAAATCTATTTTACCCTTATTCAATTATCAACAATGTATTTGGATGATTTCAAGAAGATAAATTAAAACTTAGTACTATCTAAAAATTAAGTGAGAAAAATTGGTTATAATTAAGCAAATTAAATAAGAGTATATTAATAAATGAACAAAACTAATACTTTTTCAATAGAGGAACAAAACTATATAAATAGGATAAGAAAATAAAGAAAGTCAACCTATATAAACGAAATGGGAAAGTATTAAAAATAGATATATTAAAACTTAACCTTTCGTGAATATAGTTAGTGATGTAGGCCATTGTTGTGACGACCCGTGGAAAAATCTCGAGGTTGAATATTACCCCTATATAGGGAATTTCAAAAAAAATCGTAGGGTGATAAGTGTATTTTATACATTTATTCAAACTCTAAAATATGAATATTGTGTAGTTTTTAAAATGGAGTTATAACCTAATTTATTGTATAATGAGTTTATTAGATGAAAATCGACGAATGTAAATAAAATTAGAAGAAATGAGCATAAATTAACAAAAAAAGGGGGGGCATGATTCAAAATTTTAGGACTAAAGTGTAAATACACAAAAGTTGTGTCGAGTCTCGCGATGAAGATTCGAGAATGATAGGGGGATCAATTGGATACAATAAGAAGTCAGAAATGAGTAAAATGTGATAAAAATATTTTCACAATTCAATTTTCAAACACACAAGTATGTTCTAGATTTTTAGTCATAAATTGAGACTTGTTTTTTACATAATAAACATTCGAATTGGGAAAACATTACATCTAGTAAAGTTATAGCCGTTTGAGTTATATTTTCAACGCACTTTGAATTTCCTTAATCAGATATCGGAAGAGAAAATAATGATAAAAAGGTTGTTCGTGTAAAATTTGCGAGTGTACGGTGATCGTTGACAAGTAATACGTGATGACTAAAGAGTTATTGTCCTACAAATAATAGATTTCAATCAAGTATATTAGTTTTTATTTATATTCAAAGTGAGCAAACAAATAGAATTGTGTTTGATAATTATTCTAAGTTATTTTACGAAAACTTGTAAAATTTGAGTTTTGTATTTATATGGAATGAATTTATTAGAGTACGAATCAACCTATTATTTTATATTTCAATCCTCAATTATGTAGCTATTATCATTCGTGCATTCTTGACAATTTATAATTCAATTGTAATTAATTCCTTTTTTAAGACGAATTAAATATATTCTAATTATGACTCGGATGTATTTATAATCCGAATTCGAATGAATAGAACGCATTAAATTTTAGATTATCCCAAAAATTACACACGTAATATATATTATTCTTAATATCTATTGCACGCATGTTAATCAAGTAATGTTCTAAACATATTGTGAACATTCCAACACTACAACAAACAACTATATATTTAATTGATGATCGAGCAATCAAATAATAAAATTATGTATGCAAGATTAATCAAGAAAACAAGAAATTAACTAACTACATGTCTTGAATTTAAAATAAATAATAACATGTTTCATCTGCATCCAATAAAAAAATTAGTCTAGCATATTGTTATGTAAATCACACAAAAAAATTTGGAAAAATATCACCCGGAATGAAAAACAATGAATGGAAAGTAAAAAAAATCAATTTCTTCTTCGTTAATCTTCAACCCGGACTTTGAATCTTCAATCTCTTATACTAATTGCTTTTGAATCTTGTGTTACCCTCTTTCTTCTGGTGAAAAATGGGATTTTAAATGTTTCGTATCGTTCACGCTACCCCCCTCTAAGTTAAATAGTAAGTTCAATTTGATTTTCATAAGAATTTAAATAAAACAAGGAATTTGGCCCGTTTAGACCCAAAAATGCAATGTGCGCACGCCGTTCATTGATTTTGTTCTCGGTAGATGAAGTCCATGCTCGTGCACGTGCAAGAGAATTGGCATGTGCGCTCGTGCCATTATATAATTTCTCATTTGTTGCATTTTGGTCCCCGAATTTCATTTTTTTAGTTATTTTGGTCCCTTTTTCTTTTCTTGATCCTTCATCTTCCAAATTCATCTAATTGACTCCAATATCTCTCCAATCATCGATACTATGTCCAAATCAACTATTATAATTTTACGATTTAGTCCTTAAACTTTGGATTAAGTGTACTTTAGCCAATTTTCACCTCATTTTGTCCAATTTCATCGAGATACACTTAAAAATCAAATATATATACAAGCTTGAGCATCAATTCATTTAAAATAACAATAATTGCTATAGTTTAAGGCTACAGATAAGTGTATAAATACACTTATCAAAATACCCTCAAACTTGAGCAATTGTTTGTTCTCAAACAAAATAAAGCTTAACTACACAAAATTTCATAAATATCTTGGTTGGATAATCTGCTTTTAGCCTCAGGATTGGACTTTCAGAGTTGAAACTATAAACTACTTCAATATCACAATGTTAAATCAATCTCTACCTATTCAATGCAAAATTGACGGTGTGTATGTATGTGAAGATTTATGTAAAGCACCACAATGATAACATCAAAATTAGTGGGTTGTAAAGCACCACAATTTCATATTACCTTTGCAATTGCTTTGCATATTTACTCGAAGCATAAGTTAAGGGTTTACAAAATATGTTTGTGGTAATGTCAACATTCGATTTTTAAATTTGATTTTAATGTGTAATCTTGTTACTCGTTCACTTGCACGTTCTCGTGCAGTGCTGTGGATGTGCACCTTTACACATGTCCAACCAGAGGCTCGTCCTTGTAGGGTAAGATAGTAGATTTCAGTAAATACTAAGTGAAACTAATGCTGAGTGAGTAACACGAGGGCATAGCTTCTTTCAATGAAAAGAAAATCACTTTATCAAAAAGAAATTAAAAAAAAATATCAAAGAAATGAGGATATTGATATCGTTATGTATTCCACCACTGAAATAAATTAAAGAAGTTTGCCCCACTAATGAATCGTCTAATGTAGGGGGCCCCAAACATGTGATTATTATACATTTGGGACTCAAGAAATGTTAAATCTGTATTGTTGGAACTTGAGTTTGAAAGAGAAATTGAGTTCAAATTGAGTTTGTGTTTGCCATTGGTACGGTTAGACGAGTTGTTTAATGAAGGATGAGAAGAAGAAACATCAAAATTGATTTTCTTCAACTTCTTCAAGTATATTGGACTGTGTTTTTGAAGGGTTACATTATTCATCAAGATCGATAGGTACTTTATGGTGTTTGAATGTCAGGAAAATGGAATAATTGGATTGAAGGAGACTTAATTAGAAAAGATCATGATTGTGGTGTATCCTTAAAAAAATGTTTATGTTAAGAATTTTATAAGATTGTGGGTAATTAAGTAATTCTACTTAAGGTGATCTAAGTAAATAAAAAATTAATTAAATCGTGATGTAACAAGTAAATTTTGTTCTGGTAATATAATTACCCTAAACAAGTAATGTCCAAAATGCCCTCACCATTGGAAAAGACCTTAACACTCCTATCAATCCTATCAAATTCATCGATTGATCTCCAAAATCGCATTGCATGTTTTCTCTCATTATTGTGCTTGCTATCCTAAACTCTTGTTATTCATTATATTTTTCACTTATTTTGGATATCTTTTGAGCATTTAAACAATAATTTTGATTTCTATATTATCTATATTAAAATATCTACGATATTTGAAGAAAAAGAAATGTACTTTTAGAAGTTTCATGTACATCGGTACTTTTATTGTTGAATATAGTATACATATTTTAGTTGGTTTTATTTTTGTATTTGGTGTATTTTTATGATGTCTGCAACTATTGGACTAAAACGACACTCAAGTCGTTATCTATAGTGTAGAACAGCACTACAACTTTACCTTCCGTGTAAAATGACAGTACAAACATTATCTGTTATGTTATGTTCATTATTGATAATACAATGTGGTTACTTTGATAATTTAAATATGATAATTATTTTCATATTACTTTGAAATATACTTGAACAAACTATTTAACTTTTTTACTATATTTGCAGTTATGGGTTCTGTAGAAACGATATGGGTACAATTATGCGATTTTGTTGAGTTTAAAAAGACCGAAGAAAGCACATGGATATGGAGTTATGTAGGGAATGATGAAGCAAAAGTGGATATTCTTTATGTTCCAACAAAAATTTTGTATATATAGTTGTACAAAAAAGTGTAAGAACTAGTTAACTTGGATTCAAGGCTATATGAAATCGAAATGATGCCTCTTAACCCTGGAATGTCTAAGTTTTCAACTCCGCCACAAAGGATTAATTGTGACATGAAAGTACAGTGGTTTCTTTCTATTTGTGAAAAATATCCTCTGTATGTTACTATTTCGATCAAAGTTGTAGATGAATGTGATAGTGTAAGAAAATTTGAAAGAGATGGTGGAGTGGAAACTAATGGTGAAGTAGAAAAAGGATATGTGAACAATCGAACAGAACTCGTGCAATATGATGGTGATTATGGGAGTGATAACGTAGAAGGAAACTTTGGGATTGGGATAACTTGAACATAATTGACGGTAGTTTCGAAAAACAATATTTCTAAGATAAATTTACTCAAAGATTCAAAACTCCAGTTGCTTGCTATGAAGTAAAAATTTGAATTTAAAGTAAAGAAATCAAATAAGAGTATGTATACAGTTGTTTGTGTTGGGGAAAGTTTCAACTCGCGTTTACGGACAGCGAGAATGACTAAATTTGAGATTTTTCAAGTACAAAAATATTATGGCCATCACACTTGCTCCATGAGTGTTCATCATAGGGATAATAAACATGCTACATATTCGGTAATTGGAAAGCATGTAACTTCAAAGTATCAGGATGTCAACATAGTGTACAGACCATGAAATATCATCAATGACGTTCATCGAGAGTTTGGCATAACTATAAAATATCACAATGAGTATATGGCCAAATAATTTGCTTATGAAGAAGTTCGTCAAGAGTTTGGCATAAATATAAAATATAATCGTCGGTAGGATTTAGCGTGCGATGTAACTCAATCTGAAAAAATGAGAATCTATAATTATTAAGCAAATTGTTTAGTTGTAATTATCAAATAGGCGCGTAGGTTTTAATAAACAAAACTCACATTTTATAATTCCAAAAATGTGCAAAGTATTTCCACCCCTTAAGTTGCTTCCCAAGCTATAATTCTTGGAATTCTAGAATCATCTGTCACAAGACCGAATCACTTTCCAACATTGGAAATTGCTTCAAATGCCACAATCTGTACAGTTATAAATTTAATTTTTAATAACATAATTGAAAAAATGTAATGTATAAAATAGTTTTAAAATATATTACCATGATTGCAAGAGGAAATCCATACAGAGAATACAGATATCGTTGAGAACCTATATAACTCTTCAACATTTCTCTCAACTTACGTTTAAACACCCTAATAGTGTGCTCATACGACTTTTCCCACATTAATAGTTGTTAAATCTATTAAGATTGTCCACCAAATAAAACCACCACAAGTTAATATATATATTCTCTTATGCTGTCAAAAGTACACACACCAATATAACGAGGAGGCCAACTTATATTTATCACTATTATACTTGCAAGGTTTGAAAACATTTAACAATAAACTCATTTATATTTTCTCATTGCTACGCTTGAAACTCTCGTTCACGAGTCTACAATTCTACCCTAGCTTCGCATCCTCGTCAGTCGAATCTCGTGCTTTCAACCCAGTCACTAATGTGAATTCTTGTAAACCAAATGTTGCAAGCTTATTTCCAATTTTAGTCCATACTTCATTTTCTTCTGAGGTACTTATCGACCTCAGAATTAACTGGTGGATCAATTGTGATGCAAACTTTATATCCCTCAAGCTTAACAAATGTCCAAAATAGGAGTTTGTGAATAGGTTTTGGTGCTTATCATCCAAGTTGTAGAAAACTTCATCAATCAATTTCATTCTGCACCTATTAGCAATCTTCGCGTTCGTTATGTCTTGAGCATCCATTTTTACCCGGTGTAAAATGCAAAACAATAATTGAGTTAGGAATCTTATTTTTTTCAAAGCAATCATTTACCTAACAAACACTCGGATACAATTCAAGCTTGCAAGTGCAACTTATTAAACACGAATGACAATCCATTTAACAACATGTACCTTTTTAGAATCCTTAGCATTTTAGTTTTAGAATGGATGATCGGATTTTAGAATGTAGAAATGGATGTTTGGATTTAAGGGGGTGGTTCAGTGCTTTCAAAAAGTATAGACAATTACAACTACATACAATAATTGATTATTTCGTCGTGCCATGCATGAATCTTTCAGTCACTTGTTTAATCATATAATTATTCTAAATTGCAATTCTTAAATACTGATACAAGCAATCAAGAAAGGGAAGCTTAAAGAGTAAATAAAATGAGAAAAAAAAAAGGAAGAAGAATCCAACAAAATAAAGAAGAAAATATTTTACACGACGCAAAAGAAAAACCCTTTTCCCCCTACCTCTTTCTTAATCTTACACAATTCCACATAATCAAGCATATCAAATACATATGAATTTACTATGTATATCTGCAATGCACCAGGAACTTATGTGAACTTCAACTCCCTATTTATGAACAAAGCTTCTTTTTCTCCATCCAAAAAATCCATTTTCGTCACACTGAAACTTCATTGAGTCATTCTTTTCGTAATAAATTTGATTGGGTTCTCCACCAAGGAGGCAAGAGATGAATAAGTCGTACATTTGATTTACATTGGCTTCCACCATCGTAGTAGTAAGGAGAGGGATTCCAATATTTTCGCAAATTTAAAGTGGATTTTACAGTGAAGTTGAAGAAGATGAAAGCGAGGAAGAAGAAAGACGTTAATATTTGAAATTAGAATAATAGGATTTTATCGAAGACGAATAAATGGGTGAAATGAGAGGAAATTATGTGATTTTTTATTTAAAAACTGAATTGTAATTTTGTCTTTTTACCATATTTTTTTATGGATCAAAGCTGCGGCCAATTTTCTCTTTAAAGTAGAGTAATGCTATTTAACATTGTTAGGGTTAGAATCTCAATCTACGTGGACGCTACTAACTTAGGGCATATTTGGTATGGTTTAAAATTCAATTAAAATTGAAAATATAATCGTTGTTGAATCTCACATGTCTAATAAAAGTCAACAATAACGACTAATTATTCAATTTTAATCTCTATCAAACACCCTCTTAATATTAAATAATAAGTGACGATTTTCATTTTCCATTTAACTTGTCACTTAATATCATTATCACTCAATAAATAGCATTATCCATTAAAGTATTGATTCGAATGTGAAGGTAATAGAGTGTAGAGTGGTTTATCGGTGCAATTGGTTTGGCCATCTACCCCAACTACACGCCATTAATCGCTTGTTCCTGCCTCGTTGGACTTCTTCACCTTCATATACATCTCCCCTCCTAGCTAAATTCGAGTCCATATCTATAATCTTGTGTAGATCTTGAACAGAAAAAAATACTGGGTTTCTCTTTAATCTTGGAACAAATATGAAGGTGGTAGTCACGACTCGTAGCGGCAGAGAACTCATAAAGGGTGGCCTTGAGCTCAGTGATTCTGTAAGTTTCTTGTTTTTTCCTCAATTGGTTCATCTTTTGTTTTTCGTTTAGAGTTCAAATCTTGATTTGGGTGTGTGTTTGGTGTTTGTGTTTCTTGTTTTTTCCTCAATTGGTTCATCTTTTGTTTTTCGTTTAGGATTCAAATCTTGATTTGGGTGTGTGTTTGGTGTTTGTGTTAATGTCTTAAAGAAGAACATGTGTATGGTTCTAATTGTGCTGTGGTCTTGTTTTTTAGGCTACTGTGGCTGATCTGCAGGAAGCAATTCACAAACGAAGTATGTTATTACCAAGTTTCTGTTCTGTTTTAAGATTTTTTTTTTCTTGAATTTCTTCGCATTGTATTTGTATGCTGAGTTTTCTGTCATGTTTGTAAGAGTTACTCAAGGTAGTTGTTGGGAAAATATGTGTGATTTTACAGTAGTAGTGATTAGAGAAACGGTCTTAAAATATATGGAATATTCTATAAATGATAACGCCAAAAGTGCTATTTTTTTTTTTTTTGCTCACTCCGTGAGATTTAAAACTGTGGATCAATGTTTGCCACATAAGTACGTTATATATACCGCTCATTTTTTCGAAACTAATTGTTTATTAGAAAATGAGTTCATTTTGCTCATTCATGATGTAACTTCTGCAGAAAATGTAGATTCTTGGTTATTTGGTTCTTGTTCATTACACCAATATTATAGTTATTAGCTTAAATTAAATTCTTTGACTTTTCTACCAAATAAAAAAACTTAAACGAGTTTTAGTCTCAAGGCTAAAGCTGTTGGCTTGCTTGCATATGTTTCATAGCCTGATATCACTTGGATTTAATTATTACAATTTGTTGAAGGCATTTTCTAGGAATGTTTATTTGGAAATGTGCATTCACTGAGCATGTTTTTGGTGTGCTATATTTTAGTCTATCAAGGCACGGATAATAATTTTAAACCATTAGGCAATCACAAGTGAACTAAACTCACTCTCTTTTTACTTCTATTGGTTTAATATTTGGCTCTGGTGTATGTTCTTTGTTGGATTGAAGTGCATACTTTGTATTCTTGAGAGGAGGAATGGTATAACTAGAGGAAGATTATTCGTAGCTGGGTTAAAGCTCGATGTAATTCTTTGTGAATATTAGCATCCTGAAATTTAATTATTCCTGCATGTATAAGTATAATACATAGAGAGGATCAGGATTCTCCATGTTAAATTCCATGCACTTCATATGGAGAAAAACCTGAAATATCAGAAGAATAAATAAGGTACAACGTATAGGGCAATTAGGGGAAAAAAAATTGCTTCAAGTCCATCTTGAACCTCTGAATGTCATTAACTCCCAAAATAGTACCTACATTTGTAAACCAATGACAAAAAGAGATATATAGGGATTGGAATTGGTTCAGAGTTATTTATATAATTGAAAAGATGAAAATTTTGATGCTAAGAACAAGTCAGATGCTTATGATCTTTTCAGTGCATATTTTTTATATGAATTTATGTTTTTGTTAAAATAACTTGTCTCCAAAGCAAATATGTTGTTTGAAGTTCCAGTAAGTCTTTAAACAACCAAAATCAAATGCTCTCGTTGAGTTGTGGGAGAGGGGATGGGACAGTGGATATCCGTTATCCACCGGAATGATACAGTCATGGGGAAATGATGAAAAAAATCTCTTCCATCAATTGCACTTTCTTGGTAGATATTTTAGTTCTTCTGGTTCTTTCTTAAGTACTTACGCATTCAAAGTTAGCAATAGAAAATTGTGAGTAAGTCACATGTGCATATATAAAGCCATTTTAAACCATGTGGTAGGAAGTGGAGGGTAGATTTTATATTTCATGTTTGAAATTGTTGAGATGAGGTGCAACTTTTTATCGACTTTGTACCAAGAGGGGGTGTGGTAGATGGGGGGGAGTATCACTTTTCTCTTTTTTCTGATGAATTAAGAATTTGCATCTCAAGATATATTTAGGAGCATAATCTTCAGGTGCATGCCTTAAGAATGCAGAAGATTGTTCTGTTTTATTTAAATTGCCAAATTAATGCGGATGCTTCTTTAGAATTGTAACGAACATCAGTGAACAGTTCTGTTAAGGTCAGCTGTATCTTTTAAGTCTTTCAACTTTGACTTTGATTTTCTATTCTATAGTTATTTGCTAGTAAATCTCAAATCTTTCCTGTATTGTATTTTCTGTTAATTGAGATATGGAAACACACACACCCCAATACATATAAACATGTAGCTAATGTGTGCATATAACAAGATAATATACTTGGATGTACCAAAACAATCAACGAATGCATCGTTTGTTAGGTCAACTGGACAAAAGCTTAAGGTTATGGAAAGCCGTTCTGCGATTGTCTCCTCTTGCTTTACAGTATTCTTTTTCTTCATTTCTTTCTATTTGAGTTATGCTATTTTGCATATGACGTTTTCAATATAATTTAATGCATTCTGGCTACAGCCAAGAAGTACTATCCCTCTAGACAGCGATTGACCCTGCCTATTCCGCCCGGATCAAAAGAGAAGCCTACCGTCCTTCACTACAAGAAGAGTCTCAAAGAATACACCGATGGGAATGGAGACACGTTAACTGTGGTTTTCAAGGATCTAGGTCCCCAAGTCAAGTATAGCACCCTTTTCTTCTGGGAATACTTGGGTCCTTTGATCCTCTATCCTATCTTCTATTACTTCCCTGTGTACCAGTTTTTTGGCTACAAAAAGGAGCGTGTCATCCACCCAGTCCAGACTTATGCCTTGTATTACTGGTGTTTCCACTACTTCAAACGTATAATGGAAACCTTTTTCGTGCACCGTTTCAGCCATGCTACATCACCGCTTGCCAATGTCTTTCGAAACTGTGCTTATTACTGGAGCTTTGGTGCTTTTATTGCTTATTATGTCAACCACCCACATTACACACCAGTCAATGATCTTCAAATGAAGATTGGGTTTGGGTTTGGGTTGCTTTGTCAAATTGCAAATTTCTATTGCCATATCTTGTTGAGAAATCTCCGGGGTGCCAATAGTGGCGGAGGGTATCAAATCCCACGTGGCTTTTTATTCAACATTGTCACATGTGCAAATTACACAACTGAAATTTATCAGTGGCTAGGCTTCAACATTGCTACACAGACCGTAGCAGGCTATATCTTTATGGTTGTTGCTGCCTCCATAATGACAAACTGGGCTCTTGCAAAGCACCGTCGATTAAAGAAGGTAAATTATTTTTCTCTTGTTGCTTTTGACAATAAAGGAAGAAAAAGATGACGTATCCCATCTTTGCTTAGACTTTGTGGACCCACTTGGGATGATATTCTGCCTTGCCAATATGAGCCTAGGTTTTCTGTTAAGTCAGCTTTCTTTGCTACTTCATTCAGAACTTACCCCGTGGGCAGAGGTCAGTATAATGGTCACTCGAGTAGCTTCCCTAGGGTTCATATGACTTTGCTGAGATACTAAGAGGGTGTTTGGTAGAGATTAAAATTGAAAAAGTAGTCGTTATAGTTGTATTATACGAGTGGGATCCAATAACGGCTATATTTTCAATTTTAATTGAATTTTAATCATTACCGAACAAGCCCTTATTCTCCTTGTCAGGATTCGTTAAAACACACATCACGTCTTTTAATACTTGATTCGATAACTCAGTTTTCTTACTCATTGAAACGCAAATAGAACTGTGTGATTTAAGAGTCTTCGTAGCAAATAATTTGCCTGCGTCCAAGCTGATCTCCAATAGGCCTAGACCAGACAACTTCATACGAAATTTGTTCAAGTTTAGTTTTGCTTGTTATTGACAATGATCATAAGCCATTTCTTTACTCACTAAACATGGCAAGCATACGGACCATAGTTTGCTGTTAACATCGTATATCATAGTTTTCTTACCTGTATGTCCTTTGGCAGCTATTTGATGGAAAGGAGGGAAGACCAAGATATCCCCGACGATGGGTAATACTGCCCCCATTCCTGTAGATTTACAGGCAATGATGCTTGATTTCTTGCGATGGAGTACGAATTAAGCAGCATCATTGAAGGTCGAAAGAGGTCAATTATCACAAGATTTAAATTATGATCAGATTTTATGTTATTTTTTCTCCTTTCGTATTACGGCTTGCCATGAAAGGTTGGACAGTGGCAAACCCTGGCATCGTCACTCTCCTTTGGTAGTAACTTTCTAGTACTTTATTTAATATTCTTGACTTCACTCGTGTTGATCTTGATTATTAACTGCTAAGCACACTAGATAATTTGGGTCCAAGGATACAAATTCTTGACTTCACTCGTGTTGATCTTGATTATTAAGTGTTCAGTTACTCAAAGTTGTCTCTGTGGAATGGGAATTCAGAATAGTCGATGATCAGATTAGCTTTACTCTAGTTTTCTATAAACATGAAGTGTGTTTGAGACTCGTTCAATTTATAAATGACGCATTTAGCCCTTGTTTGACATCCATTTTTCTTTTCATTCTCTTTCTCATTTTTTTCTCTTTCTTCATTTCAACCACACACTTTATCAATAAAATAATATTACAC